>MQUG01003889.1:0-48669 GCA_007213375.1 Steinernema feltiae | reverse complement strand
TTAAAGTTTAGAAAATTGGATTTTTGGCAGAAAAATGGCTGCTTTAAGGACAGTGTAAATCGGCTATTGGACGAAGCTTATGAGGGGCAAGAAATTCACACATTTAACTCATATTTAGTCATTCAAAGATGAGTGGAAGAATGGGTTGTTTTTCATGACAAAGTCTCTTTTCAATGACTTTGGCTCAGTGGCTTCCGTGGCATTGCCTTCATTTTGTAACAGACAGCACCTACTCGGAGCTTGTAGTCTGACCGCCTAGATCTTTTAAATCCGTTAGTTTTCGCTTAATCAGAGGTTTTTTTACTTTTTGACAATTCAATATCGTTCATTAAGAATGCGCTAATAGGATGTTAAAGCTCTTTCTTGCAAAAACAGTGCAAAAAATCGTTTTAAAAAGGGCCACACTATCTGATGCTTATCAGATTTGCGCTGCAAACACCAGAAATAACGCCTTTAAGTGAAAAACGTCAAAAATCTCGTTATTTCTTGGGTATTGACCCTGTTTTGTCGTATTTTTGATGATTAATTAAACGAACAGAGTGCAGTTAGCAACTGAAATGAAAACTTAACTGTATTGACACCAAAAAACAGTTGAAAAGCCGTAAAATTTATGCCAAATGTGTTAAAACCAACCTTTTCCTGCAGACGAAGCTCGGCGCGGGTCGACAGTGATTGTTTGAGGCTGAAACGCCTGAAAAGAAGCCGATTTAACGTTTCATTTGAAACAAACATTCACTCAATATTCATTGAAACGCACACGCTGTCACAATGACTCTGAGCGAACGTATGAACTTTCCAACTAGACATGGAAAAATCACACGTTCGATCGGCTGTCAGTTCAATTGATTTTCGATCACATCTTTTGATCACCATATCTAAAACGGCTTTTTTCGGAATATAAACGACTTCAGTCCATCAATTCCAATTGCATTGCATCATGGCTAATTGGCAATCGTTTTTTAAACCCATTATTCTCGGCTCAGAAAAGACGATAATCCACCAGCTAGTGCTGCATCAGCTGCATTATATGAGTTACAATGCTATTACCATGTATGTCTCATATTTCTCAGCCTATCTGTTGTCTTGATCTATGGAAAAAGGCTATGGTAAAACCAATCTTCAAGAAAAGTGATTCCACTAGCCCTTCCAATTGTTGCTCAATCTCGCTGCCGTGCTGCCTCTCTAAAGTAGCGGAACGGTTAGCCCGAGCTGCTATTGCCCAGCGCATTTCCAGTTTGCAATGTGACATAATGTGACCTTTTTCCATGTCTAAAGAAACGAGGCTCCCTGTGCCAAGTGCTGTTTTTGAAGCGCGGAGCGTCCAGAACGCGGCGTACAAATACAAGGGGCGTACTATCGAGGATTCCCGCTGATTTTAGAGTGAGCGATTTTAAAACGCTTGAAACTTTGAAATCTTTCTTTATGCATCACTTGTTTATTAAAAATTAATCGTAGAGTTGTTGGGCGACGGATCGAGGTACTGATGATACATTTTCCTCACGGCGTCGGCAAATTGACGAAAGATAAAATCGCGCAGTAGATTCAGGTCCTTCAGCGTGATGTAGCGCTTCTCGAACCAAACGTGCAACGTGTCCTCCGAACCGCTAGAGAACAGATAATTCCACTTTTCTCTGGTGATCATCTCGTGTGTGATATTACTGAGCACAAAGTTGTTGTCGTAGCTGGACAGAGAGACGTAGATTTGAGCGTTCAGCCGCACACAAGACAACTTGTAGTAGACCATCTGACCTCCGGTGTTCTTGTTGAACTGAAAAATGAGAAATTTTTGAGCAAAAATACGTTCCAAACGTCAAAATCTTCGTCGCCGGTAGAGAGATAGCTGCTATGCCGGCACTGTTTCAGTTCAGAAACGATTTTCGGCGCAGGAAACCACGGTTTTCTCCCTGCGGTCGCCTGCAAGTTGGGCTCAATGCTCTCAACGACAAGCTCAAAGTTCTCCGGGTCAATTCTAAACAATAGGAAAGCGCTAGAATCACCAAAACACAGTAGGTACATGACAGTTGTGAAATACGAATCCGATCGAATCTGGTCGAAGGGCAGCGAGCCCGGATCGATTACTTTGTTGCTGATGATTTCGGAGCTCACTTCAAATTTCAGAAATTCTTTGATGAATTTTGCAATCGTAGACAGTCTGGAAAATTGCTTTTGCAAGCGAATTTGCAGCCGGGTCGAGCCGATTATCGGTCCCGCCAATATTCACCAAAGTTTAATGGACAGTTAATCTGTTTGATTTGGCTAGAAAACACCGAAAAAAAGTAACTAAATGAATGAAAAAACTCGTATTTAAAAAATCGCCCAGGCTCGGTAACAACACCTACTTATCGAGCCGACCGACCCACGAGTAAAAATCAGAGCGAGCCGAACCACGAGTTGGGTATTGAGGCGGCCGGATCGATATGAGGCTCGTTGGCATCTCAATTTCACACAAAACGGCATCTCGCGCACTACAGAAACTTGTCTGCAATGAAACTCACTTTCCAAGAGACTCGTCGATTGACACATTGTTCGTTGCTTCTCGCTTCGCTCGCACTGGTGCTTTGATCGATTCCTTGATCAGGTCAAATTGTTGACCAGTTGGATAGACAAAAAGTTTTTCGTTGATCGCAGTTTGCGGAGTGAGGAGAGGAAAGTTGCTTTGTGAGAGAACAAGACGTCCGAGAATCGCATCGTCAAATTCCAGCGTTGTGGCGTAGATGGGGGATGCAGAGAAGACAACAATTGTGATGATAAAGAGGAGCATTGGACAGACTGGATGAACCAATTCGCTGCTTCTAGTTTTATGTCAGTTCACTCTGTTTGTTTAGTCGTTTATCAGTATTTTGGCTGCCGTCAACAGTTTTGTTGATAACAAGATTGCAAAACAAACTCAACAAAAAACATCTATAAATTGTAATTGTGTCAAAAACAATGATTAATCCAAAAAAGAGCATGAGACGGACATGAGCAGCCTGTCTGTACCAGAAGTGCTGGTTTTTTTTACCAAGGGGCGCTACATCGTTCAACATGTTTATTGAGGATTTGAGGATTGCACTGCGGGCAAAACAATATCACATTGCAAAAAATAAGAATTGCGGACCCCAATTGCGGACTTTTCAGAACTTGCAAAATTCAAGCCTCGAGCCGGTTATCGCGACGGCCGGCTCAATATTCACCAACGTTACGCAACGATTCATATACATCACAGAAGTTGCCTGTTTTGTGCGCTTAAAGTGACTAACAGAGTAACAGCTAGATAAATTAATAAAATTGCGCGTATTTTGAAAATGCTTATGGAACCGAGCCACGAGTCGGCTCGATTTCCGCCTCACTTTTTTTTTGGTTTTATGGTCTTTAGTCATTGGCTTTTAGTTTGGTTTGAAAATAGATTGTTTGTAATATGACAGAGAAATGATCATTTCTTGATAAGAAGAAGATCATGTTTACTTCCAAGACCAAAGTCCGTCGAACGACAATCATAAATCGTCAAAACAACATTATTCAGTTAGCAAACTGATAAGATGGTCATATAAAAGACGCCTCGGGTTCTGTATTCCCGCAGAGAGCTTGGCTTTGTGTAGTTGTAACCAAATGATTGGAAAAATCGTCTTTTTCGCTTTTTGTGCTCTGGCGATAGGTAAGTTTACATCTATTAAGAAATACCCGATTTTAGTGTATTTTTGGGGGTCAAATTAGTATTGCCAATTGCCAATTTTGAAGTATTAGAGTTCTAATGTTTGCTTTTCAGTGCTTGCGAATGATTCTTGCATCAAATTTGCCTCCGTGTGCGTTCCTGCACACGCTCTAAAGCAAGGCTGCCGTTGTATGTTGATCCGACCTGGCCAGGCAAGCGGTGCAAGAGCAGCGACAATTGCATTTCTGCTGGAACAAAAGAGAAACGTCGGTGACGTCATCAAGATTGCGATTCTGCCGCAGAATGGAACGGACCAGCTGAATCGTCTCTTTCCGCCTGGCGAAAGCGCGCCTGTAGGCGTGGACAACAACGTCTTTGCCAGCATCAACACTCAGGTGCGGTTTAATGATTTTTTTAAAGGACGCACGCATGCTCACAAAAGGACCCTTTTTTCTGGAACATTATCCAGTTGGCTATTTTTAGGCTATTTTCTGAACCACGAATTAATCAAAAACAGCCATAAAAATTAAAGAATTGAGGCTGTTTTGATGATAATCAATGAATATCGTTATTTTCTTGATTTTTTTAAAGCCAGACGACCTGTACACTATGCTTCGAGCGCCGTACTAGAGATAAAGGGAAATTGCATAAACATCACATCAGAATCACGCGATGCCATCTAAAACGGCCAGAAAATTTAAGAAAATCAAACTTTATTAGCTCAACAATCGAATTTAACTCAAAACCATTACCAAACAAAGCTAAATTCTCTTTTTTAGGTGCACGTGCAAGTGATGACGCTCCCCAGAAACCTAACTTCCAATGTAATTGAGCAGCAGAGCAACTGGCTTTCTCCTGAAGCTCGTCGAAATCTACTCAACTGCGGAAAATCGGAATGCGAGGTCGTCGGTGACGTAACCGATCGATCGACGCAACTCGGCGACCGGAAGCAGTGGAATTTTCAGGCAAATCGTGCCATTCGCTACGATTTCAGCGAAACGGAGACGATGATCGCATTCACAACAGCGACTTCCGAATTTGTGCTCAACGACGTGGTTGTCTCCTGGACGGAAGAGGAGTGTAAGCGAAGATGGTTGGTCTTCAAACGCTGTTGGGACGAAGTTCGCACTCGCAAGGATCCGCGAGCATTCGATGGAGAGACGCGGATCAACTGGATTAATCATGTGAACAGAGCGATGGTCGGAAAGTTCCGAGATCTTAATGCGAATCTGTTGGTTTGAGCGTGAAAATGTTGGTTGCAAAATTGCATTGTGGAAATAAACGTTAAAGGGACAGTGATATTGCTCCAAAATTTACCACAATTGACCAGTGAATGACAATATTTTGCAATTTTCGGCCAAATGACCGCAAACCTGTGTTTCCATGGCCATTCTAGACCTATTCGAGGTCGCGAAGAACTCTCATGCCATCAGAAACACGTGAAACGGCTTTTGTTATTTTTCGTAACTCAGGACTGGGCTGTCCTACAAAAATTCTGTAAGTGCCATCTTGGTGGGGAGGGTCGATTTGGTGGGAGTACACGAAATTTCAGAAAAATCTGAGACTTTTTTGGAACGATGTCCCTTTAATCGCAATCAAATCGCACCAAGACCAGTGAATTTCTAGGAAATGTAGGGTTCCCCGCGAAGTTTTATAGCAAAGAAAAAAGTTCGGGCAACGGCCGCACGCGGATGACGCACGCAACGAGTCGTGAACTCCAGCCTCGAACGATTCCCAGAAGTTGAAGAAGCGGTCCATGTCCCCATCGAAGAAGCGGTCCATGTCCCCACTACCTTCGACCAGCCGCGCGCTCACACCGCGGTCGACCCGAAGACACCCTCTCCCCTCATCACAACGCAGATCATGTCAGGACCCATTCGCAAGATAATTGGGCGAACTCGAGCTCGATTGGCAGCTCAAATCAAAGAGAGCAGAGATTTGCATCACGAGATGCAACAGACGTTGAACGCAGGAGATGCCGATTTACAGACGTCACATTCAACGTATTTATTCTCAGCGACTGTCAAAACTCGAAATGGTTTTGACTCGTGATGTGAAGGCCCTGTCGTCCCTCAATGACAAATGGTCGGACTATCTGCAACGTCTTGAAGGATCAGCGTTGACCGCTGAATCGGAAGAATTCGACAAGTTCACGGATGGCGTATGCAACTATCTGGAAACCCTGGCCGAAGGAGAGATGGAGCTCAACACCGTCAAGGAAAGTCTGATGGAACTCAGCTTCGATTCCAGCTCACAGATCCTGAACGGTGAGTCAAAACAAGTTGTTCGATTCCGACGCCCGTTTGGCGCCGATGACACACTCGTCCAACCATTCGGAACGTCACCTCTCCGCCACGATGAATCATTCCTCGGACAACGCTGAAGAACGGAGCCGACCGATCAGTTACGCGCGACTCCCTCCCTTGTCCCGGCAGTCCTTCGATGGGGACATGGACCGCTTCTTCAACTTCTGGGAATCGTTCGAGGCTGGAGTTCACGACTCGTTGCGTGCGTCATCCGCGTGCGGCCGTTGCCCGAACTTTTTTCTTTGCTATAAAACTTCGCGGGGAACCCTACATTTCCTAGAAATTCACTGGTCTTGGTGCGATTTGATTGCGATTAAAGGGACATCGTTCCAAAAAAGTCTCAGATTTTTCTGAAATTTCGTGTACTCCCACCAAATCGACCCTCCCCACCAAGATGGCACTTACAGAATTTTTGTAGGACAGCCCAGTCCTGAGTTACGAAAAATAACAAAAGCCGTTTCACGTGTTTCTGATGGCATGAGAGTTCTTCGCGACCTCGAATAGGTCTAGAATGGCCATGGAAACACAGGTTTGCGGTCATTTGGCCGAAAATTGCAAAATATTGTCATTCACTGGTCAATTGTGGTAAATTTTGGAGCAATATCACTGTCCCTTTAACGTTTATTTCCACAATGCAATTTTGCAACCAACATTTTCACGCTCAAACCAACAGATTCGCATTAAGATCTCGGAACTTTCCGACCATCGCTCTGTTCACATGATTAATCCAGTTGATCCGCGTCTCTCCATCGAATGCTCGCGGATCCTTGCGAGTGCGAACTTCGTCCCAACAGCGTTTGAAGACCAACCATCTTCGCTTACACTCCTCTTCCGTCCAGGAGACAACCACGTCGTTGAGCACAAATTCGGAAGTCGCTGTTGTGAATGCGATCATCGTCTCCGTTTCGCTGAAATCGTAGCGAATGGCACGATTTGCCTGAAAATTCCACTGCTTCCGGTCGCCGAGTTGCGTCGATCGATCGGTTACGTCACCGACGACCTCGCATTCCGATTTTCCGCAGTTGAGTAGATTTCGACGAGCTTCAGGAGAAAGCCAGTTGCTCTGCTGCTCAATTACATTGGAAGTTAGGTTTCTGGGGAGCGTCATCACTTGCACGTGCACCTAAAAAAGAGAATTTAGCTTTGTTTGGTAATGGTTTTGAGTTAAATTCGATTGTTGAGCTAATAAAGTTTGATTTTCTTAAATTTTCTGGCCGTTTTAGATGGCATCGCGTGATTCTGATGTGATGTTTATGCAATTTCCCTTTATCTCTAGTACGGCGCTCGAAGCATAGTGTACAGGTCGTCTGGCTTTAAAAAAATCAAGAAAATAACGATATTCATTGATTATCATCAAAACAGCCTCAATTCTTTAATTTTTATGGCTGTTTTTGATTAATTCGTGGTTCAGAAAATAGCCTAAAAATAGCCAACTGGATAATGTTCCAGAAAAAAGGGTCCTTTTGTGAGCATGCGTGCGTCCTTTAAAAAAATCATTAAACCGCACCTGAGTGTTGATGCTGGCAAAGACGTTGTTGTCCACGCCTACAGGCGCGCTTTCGCCAGGCGGAAAGAGACGATTCAGCTGGTCCGTTCCATTCTGCGGCAGAATCGCAATCTTGATGACGTCACCGACGTTTCTCTTTTGTTCCAGCAGAAATGCAATTGTCGCTGCTCTTGCACCGCTTGCCTGGCCAGGTCGGATCAACATACAACGGCAGCCTTGCTTTAGAGCGTGTGCAGGAACGCACACGGAGGCAAATTTGATGCAAGAATCATTCGCAAGCACTGAAAAGCAAACATTAGAACTCTAATACTTCAAAATTGGCAATTGGCAATACTAATTTGACCCCCAAAAATACACTAAAATCGGGTATTTCTTAATAGATGTAAACTTACCTATCGCCAGAGCACAAAAAGCGAAAAAGACGATTTTTCCAATCATTTGGTTACAACAGCCAAGTTCTCTGCGGGAATACAGAGCCCGAGGCGTCCTTTATATAACCATCTTATCGGTTTGCTTACTGAATCAGCTGTTTTGACGATTTATGATTGTCGTTCGACGGACTTTGGTCTTGGAAGTAAACATGATCTTCTTCTTATCAAGAAATGATCATTTCTCTGTCATATTACAAACAATCTATTTTCAAACCAAACCATTGACTAAAGACCATAAAACCGGAAAAAGTGAGGCGGAAATCGAGCCGACTCGTGGATCGGTTCCATAAGCATTTTCAAAATACGCGCAATTTCATTAGTTTAGTTATCGTTGTTTTCGAGTCACTTTGACAAGTTATTCTGTAATGTATGTGATTGATATTGCTCCAAAAGAGTCTCAGATTTTTCTGAAATTTCGTCGACCCCCCTGCTTAAACCACGATTGGCCACGATTCTCTGAAACTGAAACTATTTTTGGTCGTTTCGCGTGATTCTGATGGCATGACCGTTCTTCGCGACCTCAAATTGGTCTAGACCGACCGAGGTAACACAGCTTTGTGGCTGAATAGCCGAGAAACAATGAAAAATCGATTTGTGCGGTTGCGCGCGAACGGCCAAGTCCACGATTTATGAGTTTATGACAATTTATGACAATATTTTGCAATTTTTTGGCCAAATAGCCACAGACCTGTCTTTGCATGGCCATTTGAGACCAATTCGAGGTTGCGAACAACTCTCATGCCATCAGATTCACTAAAAACGGCCGAAAATCGTCATTTTCGGCAAACAAGCGTTCACAGTGCAATCGTCAGCATATTTAATCGCAATCACATCATCGCGGACTGTCCACGGCCGATTGAAACAAAATTTAGCACGCTGATAGATAACGTTGAGACTAAGAAAACTGTAGAATATTTCGGGCTTTTCAAAGAGTTATGGCCTAATGAAAGTCTAAAAAGAAGGAGTAGCAGCAGATCGGCCGTGGACAGTCCGTGAGGTTCCCTTATAAGTTTTATAGCTCAAGACAAGACTATTTAAAAAAAGACGATATAGAAAGAAACACAAACATAATAGGTCCGTTTCACACAATCGAAGACTCAAAAGTTTAATCTGAATCTACAGTAGTTAAGAATCGGTTACGGTTATCACATGAACTTGAGATAAATTGATATTAGCATGTTTCTCAGTTAGATCCAGGTGAGCTTGATCCAACTCTGGACAGTCTCGGTAGATATGCTGGTAAACGGCTTTTGCGTCGTCTGGTTCCTTCTCCACAACTCGCTTCGTGGTTTCCGTGAACAGTTTCTGCGGTACGACGCTGCTAAATAGAATCATAAATCTCGGGATGTCTCTCTGCAAGCTTAATAAGACTGTCAAACCGCACAGTCGGCGACAGACTTGCTCATAGCTTACTGGCCATTTGGTTTTGACCAAATCAATTGAAAACGGATCCGCATAAGGTCGGAATTGGGCATTAATCTAATGAAAATTTCCGGATTTTTTGGACTTTTTTTTAAGCTTTTTTGAAAGTGCATCCTGCTCCTGAAGTCATTGGAAAAGAATATTTTCTGACTATTTTTAAAACTGGTAGGCTTTTTTTGCTCATTTCCACATACAAAATGGCGTATTTGAAAGCTCGACAAGCTCTAGGACGCCAAAAGCTCGCTTGGAAACAGCAAGAAATTCTCATTTTCAATGCTTTTCTTGCTGGAATTTTGAGCCGCTCAAGCATCACAAAAACCACGCTCACCTGGTTGTTTCATTATGGAAAAGCAGCTCAGAAGATTCCGTGGAAGAGGGCGTGGATTTCCTTCGTGTCGTTTGTGAGCTTCTGAAGAGTCTTCGGGTTCGTGAGCTTCTGAAGAATCTTCTGAGTCTTCTGAGCTGTCTGATTCGACTGTCTGACTGCTTTTCGAATTTCGAATTTCGGAATTGAGTGTGATTTGGCTGCAAATTTTGTCGCATTCATTGCAGACATCATCGACTCCAGGATGCCTCATCTGAAGTATAGCAATCTCAATTCAGCGTCAAAACACTCGACATAGAGGCCAAACGTTAATTTACGGCCAAGGACACCAAAAGCCCGCTTGGAAACAGCGATAGATTCTCTATTTTCAATGAGTTTTTGGAAATTTGAAATTCCAAAGACAAACTACGCTCACCTGACTGTTTCTCAAAAACTTTAAATCGAAGGCGTGTGCTCATTACAGTTCGATGCACAACGAACAGTAGTACTTCGGATTAATCGCGTTAGCGTTGACTGCAAATTTTGCCGCACTCATTGCGGACATCGTCGACTCCAGAATGGCTCATCTAAAGTATAACAATCTCAGTTCAGCAAATTAGCGTCAGTTATCTCGTCAAGATGCAGATCATTAAGCTCATTGATGCAGACATCAAATGAGTTGAATTTTTAGCTTTTCACATGCCAAAACAAGAGCGTTACCGTTTGTAAATGTCCAAGATTCGCTTCAATCGAGATATTGAGTCCTGAGCTGTCTTGTAGTTGTCATCCGTGGCTTGGAATCGTAACGTAGCCCTCATCCGATTATCATAATCGTCGACACACAACTTTTGGAATGCCGTTTCAATCGTTTCAATTCATGGTGTCAGTGGCCACAAATCGAGAAAAATAGATGAATGTTGTCTGAAATAAGAGACGTCCAATTGCATTGCATGTCGAAAACTCACTACAATAGCGAGGACATGCGTCTTGCGCCCATCTTTGCATGTTGTTATGCGCGGTTTGGAATCGTGACTTCGTCCATTCTCATTGTCTTTGAGACACGGTATTTGACGTGCTGTTTCAGTCGCAATGTCATTTACAGTTGATGTGGCCACAAATCGAAGCCATCTCGATGCAATTTTCGACTCGCATTTTGTTGTGTCAGTGGCCACAAATCGAGAAAAATAGATGAATGTTGTCTGAAATAAAAGATATCCAACTCATTAGAATAGCGAACGTACTTATCGGAATATCCATTTGTGTTCCTGAACTCGTTAAAGTTGTCAACAATTAATGCAGCTTCTGCAAATGCAAACAAGTTCTGAGCGCTTCTTGCAGGTCTTCCTCCTTCTGGATGGGTGAGAGATTCCAGACTGCCGAATTCTTTTTCGATGAGATCGTGAGCACTGCAACGGGCGTTCGGTCGGGAATTTCGGGGGCACTGAAGATGAGCTCGAGCGGGTAGACAACAAGATCGGACGCTTTCACGAAAGTGACCGTTAACGCCTCACATACTAAATTAGATTGTCCTTGATTCAGAAATATGGTTGAAACATACGTTTGCTTCTCTTGGAGGCTCGTGAACAACACAGAAAGTCGGGAATTCGATCACATTGTCTGATCCCACTTTGACTGATTCTGCGTAGACCTTCGCTGCAATAGCGTCCAGGCGCTGGGCTGAAGGACGGCCGTTTATCGACCTCTCCAATGATTGTTTTCATGTACCTAAAATAGCCGCTTTAATTAGCAGAGGATAGAGTTTTGCTTAACAGCCTACCGTCAACAGCAAGAGACGGTAATTCAATTCAGAAACTGCAAATTTCCGATGGTGATCCGCACTGTAGGTGAAGCTTTCTGTATCATCACATCGGTAAAAGTCGGTAGCGTCAAACCGATCAATTTCTTCAAAGAGAGCCTAAAGTTGGCTTTATAAATAGTAAAAATAAGAGAAAAGTATGTAGGTACCTTTCTTCCTGCTTATCGATCTTCTCGTTCCAATCAGACTCTCTAGGGTTCCCCTAAAATACAGTGAAACAGCGTCCGAAAAGCAGAGTTTAAAAAACCAACTTCACGGTGTTCAATTCGATCTGCAGACACGGCTATTACCGTATATTCGTCGTGCCTAACGTTGACGTAAACAACGACGCGCTTCTTTCTTTCCCCCTCAAAAGCGAGTTCCGATTTGGCGTTCGCACACAGCGTGTCCGTTCCAGAATGAACTGTGCTGTCCATTACGAGAGAAACCCGCGTGTTGCTGTGAGCGTTGTGCTTCTCCACCTAAATGACACAGGTGGAGAGTTTAACGGTTACCGAATCAAAGAATACCACATAGTTGATCAGTGAGGCTGCCATTCTTGGTGACACCATTCTTCTGTCTTTCAACCAAAACGCGTCTCCAATTGAGACTTCTCGTTGAATGTGATCCAGTTTGGCGAATTTGTCCAGGTTGTGGTGTAGCATGTGATCACTGCACGAGACTGAAAGACGCAATCAATCAGCCATTATGGTCATTATTAGCAGAAACAGAACGGTCTCATATGGATTAATGGTTTGATGAAGCAGTGAAAAGCTAACTAAATTTGCAAACGTACTGAGTCTTAGTCATCGGAATATCCATTCGTTTTCCTGATCTCGTTAAACTTGTCAACAATTAATGCAGCTTCTTCAAATGCATCTTCCCAAGTCGGGAATTCGATCACAGCCTAAAATTTAGCTTTATAAATAGAAATAAGAGAAAAGTGAACCGTCTATTCGTTTATACATAGACTCGACCTTTTTTTTAGCTAAGGGTGTTTGCGTTTGTCTGTAGCCTGAGAAGCCGACGAGCCGGAAATTGATCACCGTCCCGTGGCTCGGCTTGCTCAGGTTTTTGACCAACGAACCAGTTCTTGGCTCGGCTCAATAAGTAATTGTTGTTATCGAGTCGGTGCGATTTTCGAAAAAAATTTCATTCATTTAGATCGCCGTTTTCGTTGTTTTCTAACCAAATCGAACAAATAAACGGTTAAAGGCACAACACAGGCAAATTTACGTAAGTTCAGTGAATATTGAGCCGGTCGGTTCGATAACCGACTCGATTGGACTTCGTGGCTCGGAATCTGAAGTTTTTTGCCCAATATTGTGAACATTTAAATAATATTGTTCATTAAGAGTGCACTGATTGGATGTTCCCGCAAAAAAAAAATCGTTAAAAAGGAATTTAAAGATCCACGCTATCTAAAGCTTATCAGCTTTGTGATGCAAACACCAAAAATAACGCCTCAAACTGAAAAACGTCAAAATTCTCGTTATTTATTGGGTATGGAGCGGACAGAGTGCAGTTGGCAACTAAAAGAAAAACTGAACTACGTTGACACCAAAAATCACTTGAAAAGCCGGGAAATTCAGGCAAAATGTGTTAAAAAACCAACCTTTTCTGCAGACGGAGCTCACCGTGGGTCGACAGTGATTGTTTGAAGCAGTAAAGCCTGAAATCGTTACGAGCAATTCTATGCAGTCATCGATGCACAATGTTGAGTATCCTGTACACGTTGTCTAAAATTTAGAAAATTGGATTTTTTCAGAAAAATGCTGCTTATAGGACAGCGTAAATCGCATTAATAAAGCTTACCAGAAGCAAGAAATGCACGCATTTAACTCATATTTAGTCAATCGATGATGAGCGGAAGAATGGGTTGTTTTCAAGACAAAATCTCTTCTCAATTATGTACTTTGACTCAGTGGCTCTCTATTTTGTAACAGACAGCACCTACTCGGAGCTTGTAGTCTGACCGTCTAGATCTTTTAAATCCGTTAGTTGCTTAATCAGAGGTTTTTGTCCAGTTTTTTTTTAAATTTTTGACAATTTAATATTGTTCATTAAGAATGCGCTAATAGGATGTTACGGTTCATTCCCGCAAAAAAGCGCAAAAATCGTTAAAAAGGAATTGAAAGGTCCACGCTCTGAAGCTTATCAGATTTGCGTTGTTGCGTTGAAATAACGCCTCAAAGTGAAAAAACGTCAAAATTCTGGTTATTTCTTCGGTATGGACTCTGTCCTGTTATATTTTTGATGATTAATTAAGCGGACAGAGTGCAGTTGGCAACTAAAACAAAAACTGAACTACGTTGACACCAAAAATCAGTTGAAAATCCGGGAAATTGAGACAAAATGTGTTGCAAACCAACCTTCTTATGCAGACGGAGCTCAGCGTGGGTCGACAGTGATTGTTTGAAGCAGTAAAGCCTGAAAAGAAGCCTTTAGCGTTGCATGTAAACAAAAATTCACTCAATATTGATTGAAACAACGAAACAAACGCTGTCACAATGACTCTGAGCGAACGTGTGAAGTTTCCAACTAGAGATGGAAACATCACATGTTCGGGTCGGCTGTCAGTTCAATTGATTTTCGATTATTCCGTTTTTTAAGTGAAAACGGCTTATTTTCGGCACATAAACGACGATTGTCCGTCAATTAAGGCCAGCTGATGCGATAATCTGCATTCCTGTTCACAACATTTCAAAGCGGCTGTACGAAAGCACCAAAACCGCCAATTCTGAGCCGATTCGAGGCCAAAAGTGTATAGCTGTTTAGAGCGACTACGTTAATTGGCACAATTGTCAATTTAAGCATAAAAACTGCGCTGGAGCAGCGTTGGAACACATGTGGAGTGTCATTCAGGCTGCAATTGTGAGATTGAGTTTATCGATGAAGAAAAAACAGAGTACCACAATTTGCGTGCAAATTTACTCTTGAAATTGAACGCAGCGGACATCGGTACTCAAGGAATCACAACTGGAGACTTGAAAGACGGCAACTTGTGAAAGGTAGGTCCGCCATCGTTGAAACGGCTGCTTGCGGTCGGTCAGTCGTAAGAGTCATGAGGTTTCTGAAGAGACAGCTACTCGACCGCTGACAGAACCAGTTTGAGACTTTGAAGGACGATAAGGCGCCTATTGAAGCTGACAAGGTGCTGATTGCTGAAAGCATATTGATTAGAGTCGTAAAGCCAGCGTCAGAATCGAAAAGGTCTGCACTAGTATCTAAAGCTTATCAGGACCAGATACGCCTCAAAATGAGAAAAAAAAAACTGGGATTTAGTGGGTATTGACACTTTTTTGTGCTATTTTTGATGATTAATAAAGCGTACAGAGTGCAGTTGGCAACTAAAATGAATACTGAACTACGTTGACACCAAAAAATCAGTTGAAAAGCCGGGAAATTTGGCAAAATGTGTTAAAAACCAACCTTTTGCTGCAGACGGAGCTCAGCGTGAGTCGACAGTGATTGTTTGAGGCAGCAAAGCCTGAAAAGAAGCCTTTAGCGTTGCATGTAAACAAAAATTCACTCAATATTGATTCAAACGCACACGCTGTCACAATGACTCTGAGCGAACGTGTGAACTTTCCAACTAGAAATGGAAACGTCACACATTCGTTCGGCTGTCAGCTGTGTTGATTTTTGTTTTATTTTCCATCTTTTTTAAGTGAAAACGGTCTGTTTTCGGCACATAAACGACTGACGTCCATCTATAGGGGACCAATTGCATTGCATCATGGCTAATTGGCAATTTGTGTCTCATATTTCCGCCTGTTTTAAGCTACGGACAAAACCGGCCGTCAGCGCAAACGGTCTGATATGAACACCACCAGAACGTCTCCGTCCGCTGCAATTGTGACTGGTAAGTCAGAAATCCAAACTGAACTACTAAGGCACTCAGCCTAAGCCTAAACTCAGCTTGGAGCGAATACTGAACACAATTCGCAGTCCAGTTTGAATTGAATTGAATAGTAGAGAACTCCGTAAGTAAATCTACTGAAACATACGCTCATAGCATCTTGCTGTTGTCGGTGATCGATGACGTCAGGAATTGTCTCAACAAATATTCAGGGCCTACATCTCGTTGTCCTAAATGATTCGAAATAAGTTTGTGATTCAAAACCACCTAATGAATAGAGCGAATAGAGCGCATTTGTGTCAGGAAACAGAGTTTTTGGCGCTACTAAACAAGTTAAAAAATGAAAAACAAACTTTAAAAGTTGTTGTCTCTGGGAACAACGATCAATCCGTTTGCATTCACATTGTGAACGTACGCATTTGGTGCTCGGGGTATGAGAGGCAGTGAAACTACTCTGTGCAATTAACTCGAGAAGAATGGCTTAAAACGAGACTCACAAATCGCTGAGTTGTCGGATTAATCGCACTTGCTTTAATGTCACCATGAAGGGATCCGTTTGAGGAAACTGGAAAAAGCTTTCAAATTCTTTTAAAAATCGTTTTCTAAACGCGACTCACCAATCGTTGTAAAGTTAGCCTGATAAGCAGCATTTCTAATCGGTTTAATTTGAGTTCTTCTGTTGGATTCAGTTTCGCTACAATCCTGAAAATTAGCTCATCAATTCGCAGCTCAGTAGATCACGTTCTCAATTAAAGTCTCAGATTTAGGCTACATTTTGGCCTCTGATTTATCAATTCCACCGTTTTTGCTGAATAGCTGAATCTGATGACGTGACATCTCTATCCTAATACGCGACCTCTGGGGCTTTTCCCGGACTTGTAAAGTTAGACTTAGAGGTCTTCTTTGTGTTTGAATTAAATGCTTTGGTTGTGAAAACTAGAATTGCGGTTAAAGAAACTTGAAACCCATAAATTTTGCCGAATTCAGCTCGAGAACAAAGAGAGCAGGTTTTGCAGCATCGGATTAAGCGAGCAAACAAAGCGGAGCTTTACAAAATATCTCAGAAATCGCGATTAACTACCGTAATCACAAAATCGTACAGAAATTTTTGTAAGCAAACTCACGTTTTTGTTGATTTGCTCTGTTTTTTCTTGTCCATGTTGGTTGGTTCTTGTCTTGTCTAATCGGATCGCTGTTTCGATAAAAGCCGAAGCCGTAAATTTGAAAAAAATTGATCCTAAAAGCACCTCTTCGATGAATCAATTCAGTTTGTGGTGACGACTTACAAATGCTCACTGTTGGCTAACCGTACGTTAAAACCACATTGTCGCTGGTTTTTCCTTCATTCCTATTTCGCGACAGAAGCGATTGCTCAATCGCCTTATTTTGTACATTCCTGACGACGTGGGCCTTCAGCGTCAACTGCAACAATGCAATTAGCGTAGACAGCGGTTATTTACCGTTACCCAAGCTCGCTTTCTTCCGGGCCTGATCGATTGGGCCAGTCGACCAAAACAGACTGGTTTCGTCTCTGGGACCGTCGTCGCCGATCCTACGTTCATTCTAGCTGTGCACATGTACCATAATTCAGCCGTTGATTATAATCGCTTTTCGAACATTCCGTCTGCGTATCGTCTGTTCCTGATTGTTTGGTTGGTAGTTTAGTTCCAGTCTAAAATGGGATTTTTATAGAATAAACGAGTAATTGAAGCTGTCAACTAGCCTTACAAATAAGATTTATAAAAAGCTAAGCAGAGTTTGGCGCGAAGACTGAACGCCCTACGAAGCCTAGTAAACCAAAATCTAAGCCAATTCGGCTAAGTTCGTCCGCTATCTGATTGTAATCTGATTGTAGCTGTAATCTGAATTTGGGCAAAAGCTTGATACTAAACTGCTGATTGCATTAGTCGTTTAGCCTGGTTTCCTGACTTATCAGGCTTCGTAGAACTCGCTTGCAAAATCGGAATTCTGGCCCCTCTGACTTAGTTGTGACCGTCGTTATTCGTTAGTACAGCCGACTAGACCTTACAAACTAGTACAAAACGAAAGCTATCGGACGAAAAATAGCAAACTGGACTTACAACTTGATTGTTTGCTTCTCGTTTCGATTCAAACCTTCAGAATCGCACCGGCATATTTTGGATCCTTGCTTTCCTTGTTTTCCTTTTCATTGTCAAAATGAAGAGCATTCGATCGTGTCTCCGCTGATGCGTCAGTTAATAACGCTGGGTTACAATCGCAAAATGGCATTGTACGTTTTGTCCATTTCGCACTTGATTTGCAGCTGAAATTGAATTATGAAGAACTCCGTGAGTAAATCTACTAAAACATACGCTCATAGCATCTCGATGATCGATGACGTCTAGAATTGTCTCAACAAATTCAGGGCGTACAACTCGTCATGTTGAGATTGTTTGTGGTTATGAAAACTAGAATTGCGGTTAGAGAAACTTGAAACCCATAAATTCTGCCGAATTCAGCTCGAGAACAAAGACAGATGCTTTTACAGCATTGGATTAAGCTAACCGACAAAGCGAAACGAGACTCACCAATCGTTCAACAGTTTCCCTTTTACGCTGTGTTTCTAATCGATTCTTTTCGTCATTCTGCCGTTGGGTTCAGTTTCGCTACAGTCCTGAAAATTAGCTCATTACTTCACAGCTTACACTTACAGTTTCTACCAGATTAACCAAAAAAAATCAGTGAATATAAATGTAGATAAAGCAAAAATCTTACCTCGCTTTGCTGTTTCGATAAAAGCCGAAGCCGTAATTGAAAAAATCGATCCACAAACCGATCCTAAAAGTACCTCTTCGATGAATCAATTCAATTTGTGGTGACGACTTACAAAACCGTATTTTACTTCACCACATTGTCGCTCTCCGTGCTCTCTTGATGGCCACTTGATGACTATTAGGACAGAAGCGAATGCTGAATCGCATTTCTGGCATCTTGTGGCGGTCTTCTGTAACAATGAAATTAGCATAGACAGGAGTTATTCACGGTTACCCAAGCTCGTTTTTTTTTCAAGGTTAGGTCGATCGGCCACGGAATAGTCGGGTACTCCAAAACGTACTTGTATTTGCTTGGTAGGTCGTTTCGGTTCGATCATTTTTGCCTTTTTTCGATCGCTAGTACAAAACGAAAGCTATCGGACGAAAAGTAGCAAAGTGGACTTACAAAATGATTGTTTGCTTCCGTTTTGATTCAAACCTTCAGAATCGCACCGGCATATTTCCGGTTCCGCTAAGCCATTGTCAGAATGAAGAGCATTGGATTCTCCACTGGTACGTCTGTTAATAACGCTGGTGTACAATCTCAAAATGGCAGTGTGCGTTCCCTATTTCGCATTGTATTTGCAGCTTAAATTGAATTGTAAAGAACTCCGTGAGATTAACCAGATTAACTAAAAAATCAGTGAGTTAGAATGTAGATGAAGCAAAAATCTTACTTCGACTGGCTGATTCGACAACTCCAAAGCCGTAAATTTGAATATCTGATCGACAGTGCTCCTAAAAGTACCACTTCGAAGGAGCAGGCCTATCTTCGCCTTTTTCCGCTCGCTGAAAAACTGTTAGAATTTAGAATTCGTTTTCGGCGCTCAGTTGCCGGAACCGGTCGGGTGTTCGAAAACGTACTCTGGGACTTTCGTCGCTGATCCAATCGAAGTCGGTTATTAAGTGAAACGGAGATTCCACTCATTACCAACCGGAACGGTAACGTTTGCTCGAAAAAACGAGCGAAGTGATGACGCCTCGAAGTAGAACAGTTTGTTAATACCGAATTAAATCTAAAGAAATTAAAAGAAATCAAATGAAAGAATTGAAGACTGTTGGCTAACCGTTCAACGGTGACGAAGATCTTTTGCTGCGTTTTCAATTGCAAAGTTGGTCAGCGACAGCGATTGCTCAATCTTTGCATTTGTTTGCTATTCCTCACGATGTCGGCCTTCAGCATCAACTGCAACATTGCAATTAGTGTAGGCGGCTTGGTTTCGATTGATCCATGTGCAATGCTTGTCGTGCGCATACAACAACCGGCAGCGCCTTCATGGCTATAGCGAAATGGTGAACGTTCATCGCTCGGGCAACTGACCTTGAAGTGCGCGGAAGGCGGGGTTATCGCTGAGGCATCGTCATCGGAATTGAAGTCTTGACTGGAGGCTTCTCAGCATTTCTTTTTCAGTCAGCTTCCTCGCATCTGCTTCACGAACAGAGCACATGCGACGGATCATCCTCAAAGGAGGCGTTTTTCAGGCTCAACTCAGGCTGCAGCCTCCAGCTTCTTCGTCTCCCTCTCCGTTGTTCTCTTGGCTACTGCGGCAGCGGTGTCGGCCTTAAGCGTCAACTGCAATATTACAATTAGCCTACGCAGAAGTTATCTACTGTTACCCAAGTGATCTCTTCTTGGTTTTCAGTCCTGAGTCGCTCCTTGCGCTCAGGCTCCTCGTCCAGCTGTGATCTTCATTGTGAGCCGGTCTCTCGGTCTCTCGGACCTTCGTCGCTGATCCCAATCGTTTTTGGGTATTTCAGATAAGCGGCAACAGCGCCAGCTACAGTTTTAACCACATTGTAGCGTGGTGAAGCCTGAAAACTGCTTTGCAAATTTCTACTTGTAAATTGAGTCAAACCGGTTTGAAAAGCAACGCTGCAATCGAAGTGAAACAGAGTTTCCGCTTCTTTCTAATCGATCGAGCAAAGTCTCTTTGTTGTTGCGTGCAAATCGAGTTTTTTGGGAATCCTAGAGAAACGAATTACCAATGTGAACGCAATTGATTTGACTTACACAATTCGTTATGAGTTTCAAATGGCCGTCATCGTCACGGCCTGTCTTGCGCACACAAGATCCGCACGCGCTTTCTTTGCATGAGTTGCACGAGTTGACGGCCAGCAACCATTGGGAGCCGGTTGGCAGCTCGAAAAGGTACTGGGACGATTTAAAGGTGTCTGGGACCTTCTTCGCCAATCGACTTTGGACAGCGAAGATAGGCGGCAACAGTGCCACCTACGCTTTTCACCACATTGTAGCGTGGTGAAGCCTGAAAACTGTTTTGCAAGTTTCTACTTGTAAATTGAATCAAACCGGTTTGAAAGACAGTTGCGAAGAACTCGTTGTGCCGATTCGTTTGTCATTCCTCGCTAGTGCACTCAACGATAAAACCGGTTTTTCATTTAAAGAGTTTAAAGTTTGCGGCAAGAGCGCGCATTTTCTCAGTCTTTCTCAGCAAAG
The DNA here is from genome assembly GCA_007213375.1 of Steinernema feltiae. Taxonomy (NCBI): domain Eukaryota; kingdom Metazoa; phylum Nematoda; class Chromadorea; order Rhabditida; family Steinernematidae; genus Steinernema; species Steinernema feltiae. Next base: position 28,182 of record MQUG01003889.1, on the reverse strand, counting down.
AGCATGTCCTGAAATGTTGGACTCTTCAAATGAAAACTTTTCTTTTCTTCTTTTCACAGAATTGAAACGTCGCTTTTATGTTTTTAACTTTTGAAGCTTTCGTTGAGTTTTTGCCATAACAAGGTCAAAGTGTTCTGCGCGACCTCGGCTTGTTCTAGAACTATCATGAAAACGCAGGTTTGTGGCTTTTCGGGTGAGAAATCAATTTGTGCAGTTGCATTAGTTGAAATATGGACGATTTAAAGGAGGCATCCTGCTTTTAGGGAGATATTGATTTTAAATAGCACGACAAACATGATGACTGCGGAATTGTAAAATTTTACAAAATTTTGCTGAATTTGATTTCTCCCCGAATAATCCAAGCAAAATCAGACATTGAGCTGCGTTTCTAATTTCACTGTACCCTCAAAACTGTGTTTTTCATCACAAATCAGCCTCTTCACTATCCAGATCAGCAAAACATCAAGAAATCAAGGAATTCTGGTGTAAAAAGTGTTTTTTTAACTTGATCAACCAACCTTTTCCTGCAGACGGAGCTCAGCGTGGGTCGACAGTGATTGTTTGAGGCTGAAACGCCTGAAAAGAAGCCGATTTAGCGTTGTATTTGAAACAAACATTCACTCAATATTGATTGAAACGCACACGCTGTCACAATGACTCTGAGCGAACGTGTGAACTTTCCAACTAGAGATGGAAACATCACATGTTCGGGTCGGCTGTCAGTTGAGTTGATTTTCGATTATCTCCTTCGTTTTTTTTTGACTAAAAATGGCTTATTTTCGGCAGTTCAACAACTGAGGTCTATCAATAAGGTACCAATTGCATTGCATTATGGCTATTTGGCAATCGTGTCTCACGTCTGCTTTAATGGTCAGAGCAGAACGTTGAGTTTGAAGATGAAAACCAAACGATTTATAATGACTTTATTCGTTTTTATCTATAAAAGTAGATCATTCGCGGCACAGAAACAACCAGCTGGTGACCAACTGCATTATATGAGCAACAAAGGCCATGTAGCTCCGTCCGCTGCGATCGTGACGCGTTGGTTCTCGGTCGATGCAAACTCCCGTCGTTTTCGCTGATCGCTTCGAGAGTCTTGTGCATGATTGTCGCAATCCACCAATTTGCCGCAGTGAGTTTGTATGAAATCGCAGGAGAAAGTGGGTGAACAGCTCTACAATACACAAGGTTTCACAAATTTTTTTTATGAATGCAGAAGAATTCTTAACTCACCAAGATGTACACGAGGAGTTGGAGTCCTTAATCTATCCATGTGACTGCATTCTATGTAGGCTGCATTTGTGGGCTGCATTCCGTCTAAACAACGAATTTTTCAAAGATTCGACGAGCCATTGAGCAAACTAGCCGGCTCTACTAGCGAATCGGGGCCAAAACTAAATCAGAATAGAAAAACTAAATTTTCGGAACGAGGACCAAAGCGTTCAGATCTTCTCCAAACACCATTTTAGTCCCAAAAATTGAATAATTTACACATAAACATTACAAAAGGCTACACTTGGCCCAAAGTCTACGCCCTAGGAAGCCTGGTTAACCAAAATCTAAAAAAATCCGGCAAAATTCGTCCACTAACGGCGTTGTAATCTGAATTTGGGCAGAAGCTTGGCGCTAAACTGCTGATTGCCTTAGTCGTTTAGCCTGGTTTCCTAACTTCGTAGAACTCAGAGCATCTCAGCCTTCTTGCAATTTCTGCGTCTTCTTTGTTAGCAATTGCGACCGAGACAAGTTTTGGCCTCTATTTTTGGTTAGTTTTGGTCCTAAATCTGAATTTTGGCCCTTCTGACTTAGTTGTGACCGCTATTCGTTAGTAGAGCCGACTAGCCCTTACAAACTAGTACAAAACGAAAGCTATCGGACGAAAAGTAGCAAACTGGACTTACAAAATGATTGTTTGCTTCTCGTTTCTGATTCAAACCTTCAGAATCGCACCGGCATATTTTTGGATCTGCTGTCAAAATGAAGAGCATTTGATGGTGTCTCCACTGATGCGCCTGTTTAGAATTGTCTCTTTGCTTCAACAAATATTCAGTGGCTACAACTCGTCGTCCTAAATGATTCTAAATAAGTTTGTGATTCAAAACCACCTAATGAATAGAGCAAATAGAGCGCATTTGTGTCGGGAAACAAAGATTTTGGTTGTCCTAGAGAAGCGAAAAATGAAAAACAAACTTTAAATGTGTGCTGTTGTTGTTCCTGGGATCCGTTCGCATTCACATTGTCAACGTCAACGCATTTGGTGCTCTGGGTATGTAGAGGCAGTAAAACTGTCCTGTGCAAAACCGATTGACACTTTAAAACGACTCTAATTACTTTACCCGAGAAGAATGGCCAAAACCGAGACTCACCAATTGTTTTAAGTTGTCGTTTTACATCGCATTGATGTCATCATGGATAGATGGATCCTTTTGAGGAAACTGAAATGGATCCTTGCTAAAATCGTTTTCTAAACGCGACTCACGAATCGTTGTAAAGTTTGCTTTATACATATGCTCTATTTCTAATCGTGCTCATTTTCAGTCGTGAAAATTAGCCCATTAATTCACAGCTTAATAAAACAAGATCTCAATTAAATTTGGCTACATTTTGATCTCAGATTTATCAATTGAATCAGATGATGAACTAAAACGTTACTTCTCTATCCTAATGCGCGACCTCTGGAAAATAAGGAGGCTTTTCCCGGGCCAATTGGGGACCAATTGCATTGCCGGTACGCGACAAGTCGCCGCCGCCAACTCGCCGCCGACCAACTCGCCGCCGCCGATTCGCCGCCAGGCCAACTCGCCGCCGGTTAAGTCGCCGCCGGCTAACTCGCCGCCGCCAAGTCGCCGCCGAATTTTGATATCCCAGATTTACACTACAATTCTAAAGCTGAAGTATTGCTCTGAGCTTGACAAGACTTTAGCGCAACGACTTTTTTTGCGGTAAAGTTGCGATGACAACCAAAATTTTCTTCTATCAAGAACTCTCAAGAGTTCGTTGATGAAAAAACCCTGAGAGAAAAAAACCCGCCTGGTGACTTTTGTGACTTTTGCGCTCGCTCCGCTCGCGCAAAATTCACCAGGCAAACCCTGCGGCAGCTCCTAGGCCTAAGCCTAAGGCAGTTACAGTACGTTAGCTTAGAACGGAGCCAAAGATCTCCTTACGGAGCCCGCTAATCAAGTAAAATTCCGGCGGCGATTTGGCGGCGGCGAGTTGTCTTGGCGGCGACTTAACCGGCGGCGAGTTGTCCTGGCGGCGAGTCGGCGGCGGCGATTCGGCGGCGGCGAGTTGGCGGCGGCGAGTTGTCCTGTTCCGTTGCATTGCATTATGGCTAATTGGCAATCGTGTCTCATATTTCCGCCTGTTTTAAGCTACGGACAAAACCGGCCGTCAGCGCAAACGTTCTGATATGAACACCACCAGAACGTCTCCGTCCGCTGCAATCGTGACTGGTAAGTCAGAAAACCAAACTGAACTAGTCAGCCCCTAAGCCAAGCTTGGAGCGAAGTCTGAACACAATTCGTTGTCCAGTTTGAATTGAATTGAATTGTGGAAAACTCCGTAAGTAAATCTACTGAAACATACGCTCATAGCATCTTGCTGTTGTCGGTGATCGATGACGTCAAGAATTGTCTCAACAAATTCAGGGCCTGCAACTCGTTGTCCTAAATGATTCGAAATAAGTTTGTGATTCAAAAACCACCTAATGAATAGAGCGAATAGAGCGCATTTGTGTCGGGAAACAGAGTTTTTGGCGCTACTAAACAAGTTAAAAAATGAAAACAAACTTTAAAAGTTGTTGTCCCTAGGAACAACGATCAATCCGTTCGCATTCACATTGTCAACGTACGCATTTGGTGCTCGAGGTATGAGAAACTTGAAACCCATAAATTTCAGCCGAATTCAGCTCGAGAACAAAGAGAGCTGGTTTTACAGCGAAATTATACATATGCTGTATTTCTAATCGTGCTCATTTTCAGTCGTGAAAATTAGCCCATTAATTCACAGCTTAATAAAACAAGATTTCAATTAAATTTGGCTACATTTTGATTTATCATCTCAGATTTATCAATTGAAATAGCTGAATCAGATGATGAACTAAAACGTTACTTCACTATCCTAATGCGCGACCTCTGGAAGATAAGGAGGCTTTTCCCGGGCCTTTAAAGTGACTCAGATGTCATGAGGGGTTTTTAATGGGACAATTTTCTGCTCTTCTAGTCAAAGTCAACCGGAAAATCACAAAGGTTAGAGAAACTCAAAACGCACGAAACGCCAAAAACGAGACTCACCAATCGCTGAGTAGTCGATTACATCGCATTTGCTTTGATGTCATCATGGATGGATCCTTTTGAGGAAACTGGAAAAAGCAGGTCGTAGATTAAATCGTCCCAAAAAATGGCTCTAAACGAGACTCACCAATCGAAAATGTTTTCGTTCCAGATTTTTTTGTTCTAATCGTCTCATTCTTCCATTCTTGAGTTGGATTCAGTTTCGCTACAGTCCTGAAAATTAGCTCTTTGATTCACAGCTTAGTAGGACACGATCTCAATTAAAGTCTCAGATATAGGCTACATTTTGGCCTCAGATTTATCAATTGCACCGTTATTGATATAGCTGAATCCGATGATGAACTAAAGCGTGACATCTCTATCCTAATACGCTACTCCTGGAAACATGGAGGGACAAGTGGAAACAAGTTTACCCAAGAAAATTGGCTTAAAATGAGACTCACCAATCGTTTTGCGTTGTCGTTTTACATCGGATTTGCTTTAATGTCATCATAGATGGATCCTTTTCAGGAAACTGAAATGAATCCTTGCTAAAATCGTTTTCTAAACGCGACTCACCAATCGTTGTAAAGTCTGCTTTTTCCATATGCTGTATTTCTAATCGTGCTCATTTTCAGTCCTGAAAAGTAGCCCATTAATTCACAGCTTAGTAAAACAAGATCTCAATTAAAGTCTCAGATTTAGGCTACATTTTGGCCTCAGATTTATCAATTCCACCGTTATTGATATAGCTGAATCCGATGATGAACTAAAACGTTACTTCACTATCCTAATGCGCGACCTCTGGAAGATAAGGAGGCTTTTTCCGGTCCTTTAAAGTGACTCAGATGACTCTGGGTTTTTAAAGGGACAATTTTCTACTCTTCTAGTCAAAGTCAACCGGAAAATCACGAATTTTCAGCGATTCACGATCATTCAGTCGAAATCCCGTGTTTCCATGGTCATTCTAGACCATTTTGAGGTCGTGAAGAACGCTAATTCTTTAACAATCACGCGTAATCGCCGCAAATATTGAGAAGTTAGACTTAGAGGTCATGTTTATGTTTGAATTAATTGGTTTAGAACGGTTGTGATAACTAGAATCGCTGTTAGAGAAACTTGAAACCCATAAATTTTGCCGAATTCAGCTCGAGAACAAAGACAGCTGCTTTTACAGCACTGGATTAAGCTAACCGACAAAGCGAGGCTAGACTCACCAATCGTTAAAAAGTTTCCCTTTTACGCTGTGTTTCTAATCGATTCTTTTCGCCATTCTGCTGTTGGGTTCAGTTTCGCTACAGTCCTGAAAATTAGCTGATTAATTCACAGCTTAAGTTTCAATTGACAGTTACAGTGTCTTACAGTTAATTTTCTATTTAATTAATCAAAAAATCACTGAATTTGAATGCAGATAAAGCAAAAATCTTACCTCGCTTTGCTGTTTCGATCAACGACAAAACGGTAAATTTGAAAAATCGATCCACAAACTGATCCTAAACGTACTTCCTCGATGAATCAATTCAATTTGTGGTGGCGACTTACAATACCGTATTTTACTTCACCACATTGTCGCTCACGGATGCTGCCTTGATGGTCATCGACTATTGGGAACCGGTCGACAGAAGCGAATGCTCAATCGTTCGTTTGGCATATCTGTCGCTGTGGGCTTTTAGGATCAACTGCAACAATGCAATTAGCATAAACAGAAGCTATTTACGCTTACCCAAGCTCGTTTTCTTAAAGGTTAGGTCAATTGGTCAATGAACTGACGGTTGGGTACTTGAAAACGTACTTGTATGTTTGGTAGTCGTTTGGGATCGATTCGATCATTTTTGCCTTTTTTCGCTCGCTGAAAAACTGTTAGAATTTAGACAAGCCCTACGACTCTAAAAGCACTCAGAGAACTTTGTTTTTTAATGTAATCAAACAGGAAGAATGCAATTCGTACAAAAATTGGCAAAAAGTGTATCCTAACAAACAAAAACAAAGAGAAATTGGTTGCTGATTGTTAAGAGAAAACTAACTCACAATCAACGCTTTATCGAACTCTTCTGCCTTGGTCTCATACGGCAGTTCCTTTCAAAATATCTTCTGCAACGTCCTTCCTTAATTTTGACGGTTCAAATTAGAGAGAAAAATTGCAAAGGGGCTATTTGAAAGCTAGAGCTATTTGAACAACGTGTTTAAACGTGTCTGATCGAACTTACAAAGGAAATCGATTAATTCTTCACGGATTCTGGTGCTTTCGAAGAAAACCATTAACCTCAGCGCCGTTCTAAGAAGATAAACAGTATTATTATGTGTGCTAAGATGAATAATACCCATACCTAATCGCTTTTCCGTTCAACCGTTGACATAACATCGTTGTGCAGCGTTTTAATCTCTGTTTAGGGTTTGTCGACTCTTGTAGAGAAAATACAAAAGCTGTTCTGCGGTTAAATAGATGGCATTGATGGAGGAGCGAATCAGCCAAGTCAATAGAATTGACATTTTCTATAATCGTTTTTTCCATAATTCATAACCCTAAAATTATAAAAATTATGCAATTGTGCAAATTTTTGTTTATACCACGTGGTGGCGTTTACACGCTATTTGCGCATATGTCCGTATTGAAACTCTGTACTCTCCGCACTTCGGTTCTTCGAGAGTAGGGATGGATGGGCGGGATTTGGATTGGCACCCTTTTCCATGTCGATTACCGTTTAAAGGTGCAAAGCACACACTGAATTTAGGTATTTAAATCGGACGGCTGTATACATGATCTTGTCTTATCTCTCCTTTTTAGACTCATCCCTCTAGGTTGGGACCACGTCCAAGAAGCCTTTGTTAAATTCTAAATATTTTTGACTGCTTATGTAGGTTTTTAGCAGCATCTAATCCCGTCTTTTACTTGCGTTTTCTACCCAAGTTCCAGGGTTCGTTATCGCCATGTTTTGATCGTTACTCTCTACTAAGGCAAACAACAAACAGCTATAAAATGTGAAGATTTAGCGGTGGAAATCCTGCTTTAGGGGGATAATGACTTCAAATAGCATTATTAACGTAATAATGTGTTTTTCCGAATCAAGAGTGCTTTGCGGAAGTGTGAAATTCACAAATTTTCGTTAAATTTAAGTTACTTGATTAACGAAAAAATCAAATCAGTTAGTTTGAATGTAGAGAAATCAAAGATCTTACCTCGCTTCGCACTTACAAATGCTCACTGTTGGCTAACCGTACGTTAAAACCACATTGTCGCTGGTTTTTCCTTCATTCCTATTTCGCAACAGAAGCGGTTGCTCAATCGCCTTATTTTGTACATTCCTGACGACGTGGGCCTCAACTGCAACAATGCAATTAGCCTAGACAGAGGTTATTTACGGTTACCCAAGCTCGTTTTTTTCTTCAGGGCATCAGCCATTGGACCAGCGTCCGTTGAGAAACGGTCGGGTACTCGAAAACGTACTTGTATGTTTGGTAGGTCGTTTGGGTTCGATACGGCCAGCCTAGATCATTTATCCCTTTTTCGATCGCTAAATGAAAGCGGCTAGAATATAGCAAAACGACTCTTTGCATACCTTTAACTGCGACAAAGACACCAATCGCTCTGCGTGGTTACAGAAACGAGGCCCAGGCGGAGACTTTGTGCTAGTTCTTTGCGAATTCTCAGCCTTTGCGGCATTATCGATGATAACATGATGCGAGTGCATTCTTCACAGGGGAAGGGCCTAGATCATTTTTGCCTCTTTTCGCTCGCTGAAAAAATGTTAGAATTTAGAATTCGTTTTCGGCGCTCAGATGACGGGAACCGGTCGGGTGTTCAAAAACGTACTCTGGGACCTTTGTCGCTAATAAGCACTAAGAGAACTTTGTTTTTCACTGTACTCGAACAGGAAGACTGCAATTCATATAAAAATTGGCAAAAAGTGTATCCTAGCAAACAAAAACAAAGAGAAATTTCTGCTAAGCTGATTGCTAAGAAAAAAAGTAACTTACAATCAGCGATTTAACGAATTCTTCCGCCTTGGTGTCAACGGCAGTTCCTTTCAAATTATCCTCTGCAACGTCTCCTTCTTGATGCTTGATGCTTTATAGTAGAGAGAAAAATTGCAAAGGGGCTACCTGAAAGCTAGCTGTTTGAACAACGTGTTTAAACGTGTTAGATCGAACTTACAAAGGAAATCGATTTCGGATTCTGGTGCTTTTGAAGAAAACCATTAACCTCAGCACCGTTCTAAGAAGATAAACAGTATTATTATGCGTGCTTAGATGAATAATACCCATACCTAATCGCATTTCGGTCACATAATCGTTGACATAACATCGTTGTGCCGTGTTTTGATCTTGAAAATCGAAACTGTGTTTAGGGTTTGTCGTTCGAATTGTGAATTTTGACGACCTGTCTTGCGCACACAAGATCCGCCCGCGTCTTCATGGCTATAGCGGCACTGTTTTCAATCGCTGTCAGTGTGGGCCTTTAGCGTCAACTGCAATATTACAATTAGCCTACGCAGAAGTTATCTACTGTTACCCAAGCGATCTCATCTTGGTTTTCCAAAAAGAGTCGCACATTGCGCTCAGGCTCCCTTTCGGGAGTTGCCTCCCACTCAACGGTCGTTTTCGGCGCTGAGTGGGCGGCCAGCAACCATTGGGAGCCGGTTGGCAGCTCGAACACGTACTGAGACGTTTGAAAGATTTCTGGAACGGCAACGTTGTGAAAAGCGGGCGATGTGATGAAGTCTCGATGTAGAACAGTTTGTTAATACCAAATTAAATCTAAAGAAATTAAAAGAAATCAAATGAAAGAATCAAAGACTGTTTGCTAACCGTTCGACGGATACGAAGATCTTTTGCTGCGCTTTCAATTGCAAAGTTGGTCAGCGACAGAAGCGATTGCTCAATCGCTTACCCAAGCGATCTCTTCTTGGTTTTCAGAGCCGAGTCACTCCTTGCGCTCAGGCTCCTCGTTTGTTTTCCTCAAAAGCGTACTGCTATGTTTGGAAGTTCTCGTTTAGACGGTTTTTGCAAATTTCTATTTGCAGATTGACTCCAATCGGTTTAAAAGGCAGCGCTGCCGTCGAACGTTTCATCGTAGTAATCAGATGAACAACGAATTGACCGTTTGACTCTAGAGAAACAAATTACGAAACAACGTAGTCTTAATTGGTTTGACTTACATGTTCCGGTCCTCTGTGTAGGAGATGAAGCCGTAGACGCCCTTATTTTCTCAACAAAAAACCTGAAAACTATTCTTCAAATTGCTATTTGTAAATTGAATCATACCGGTTTGAGAGCACCCTGTATAGCTACAAAATCGATTGCACAATTGCATCTTTCTGCCATCCCTCGCTGTTGCACTCAACGCTAGCCTTGTTTTCGTTGGGAACATCAAAGCAGGCGGTAAGATCGCGCATTTTCCAGACACGCATATGTTCTGAAATGTTGGACTTGTCAAATAAGCTCTCTTCCCTTGCATTCAAAGAGTAAAACATCGCTTTGATTTCAGAATTTTTAGACTTTTGTTGACTTTACCATAACAAAATAACGAAAATCCAAAATTCGAAAATAATTTGAAAGGTTTATAAGCGTTTTTTTCCTCACGTTTGGAAAAATGAAAGTAAACTGAAATCACCTCATTCAAACTCTCATGCTAAACTCAAACCATGCTCAAACAAACGCGAAGAACTCTCGGTTGCGCCGAATTGGTCAGAAAATCACAATTTGTTGCTAATTTTCGGCCAAATAGACGCAAACCTGTGTTTCCATGGCCATTTGAGACCAATTCGAGGTCGCGAAGAGCTCTCATGTCATCAGAATCACTGTAAACGGCCGAAAATGGCAATTTCCGACAAATAACGGTCAAAGAGCTACCGTACAACGCATATCTTGGTGCGGAGGGCCAATTTTATAAAGGTACACGAATTTAGTAAAATCAAAGACTTTTTTGGAACGATGCCCTTGTCCCTTTAAACAGTAAACCCCGGTAAACGCACGTTTGTGGCCTTCTGGGTGAAATTTATTTAAAAGCTTCAAAAGCCTTTTTTTCTTAAAGTTTGTGGAAAAATGAAAGTAAACTCAAATCACCTCGTCTAAAGCTGTTGCACGCAAAAGAGTGCTAGCAGTAAAATCCAAAGCGAACAAACGTTCACCAGACACTCTAATCCCATCTTTCGCACAGATACTCTGTAGCTGACGCTGACTACTTCCTGCCGAGCTACTTCCTGAAGCACGATTGATGTACAAGCGACTTTGCTGCATGTTTGCCAAGAAGAATAGGTTATCGATCTCGGTAATAAGAAATCCGTAAAGGTTAACGATCCTGCTGCTTCAGGACATTTCGTTTCCTCTCTGCAATAAGTTTGTTTGTGTGAAGAAATGCTTCCACTCCCTCCTCTTACCAGCATTTGAGCCAGCACCGCATCAAAAACGTCAGTTCGTAATGGAGCGGTTCGTAATTCAAGAGAAGAGTTTTCAAGTGCGTCTCGGTGAAGCGCGCGTCATTCTTGAGGTTTCGAACTTTCAAACGTGAGATTCGTCGGCTACCGTTTGAAAATCGAGCGGAACGGCAAGGCAAAAGTCAATAAACCCGTGAATCGTTTGGTTTCCTGAAATTTGGTAAAACAAAAGTCTAAGCGCTGTTCTGCAGTGATTTTGAGTAACAATCGATTTGAAGTATTTGAAGTGATCACTTAATAGTGCTGCATGAAAAGAAAATTTTTAAAAATTTTCTCATTTGTTTTAACAGTTTATAACATTGCACCAACAAAAAGTCTTCGATTCTCCAAATATTTTGACTATTTTCGGTCGTTTACTGTGATTCTGATGGCATGACCGTTCTTCGCCACCTCAAATTAGTCTAGACCGACCCAGGAAGCACAGATTTGTGGCTGAATAGCCTAGAAACGACAAAAAATCGATTTTTGCGGTTGCGCGCGAACGGCAAAGTCCACGATGTGTCAGCAAATGACAATATTTTGCTAATTTTTGGCCAAATAGCCACAAACCTGTGTTTCCATGGCCATTTGCGACCAATTCGAGGTCGCGAAGAACTCTCATGCCATCAGAATCACTCCAAATGGCCGGAAAACCTCATTCTTCGAGTTCAGAGTTCTTCAAATTAGCAAAATATTGTCATTTGCTGACACAGCGTGGACTTTGCCGTCCGCGCGCAACCGCAAAAATCGATTTTTTGTCGTTTCTAGGCTATTCAGCCACAAATCTGTGCTTCCTGGGTCGATCTAGACTAATTTGAGGTGGCGAAGAACGGTCATGCCATCAGAATCACTCGAAACGGCTCAAAATGACCCTTTTCGACAAATAACGGTCAAAGAGCTACCGTACAACGCATATCTTGGTGGGGAGAGTCAATTTTATAAATGTACACAAAATTTCAGAAAAATCCGAGAATTTTTTGGAAGAATGCCCGTGTCCCTGTAAATAGTAAACCCCGGTAAACGCACGTTTGTGGTGTTCTGGATGAGAAAAAATGAAAATTTTGATTTGTGCAGTTGCAAGAAATGAAATATGAACGATTAGAAGGAGGCATTCCTACTTTTAGTGCGATTTTGACTTCAAATAGCACGCTGAACATGATAATTGTTGTTTGCGGAATTGCAAAAATCACAAAATTTCGTTGAATTTGATTTCTCCCCGATTAAACAAACAATCAGTCAGTAAACTGCGTTTCTACCTGGTCCTTAACCTCCAAAATGTCTTTTAATCATCGTAAATCAGCCTCTTCCACATTGGGAGTAGCAAAACATCAAGAAAACAAGGAATTCGGGCATAAAAACTGTCTTTTAACTTGATAAACCAACCTTCTTATGCAGACGGATCTCAGCGGCGGTCGACAGTGATTGTTTGAGGCCGAAAAGCCTGAAAAGAAGCTGATTTAGCGGTTGTAACTGGATTGGAGAACGAAAATAGCAACGATAGACGCGTGCGCTGTCACAAAGAGTGTGTAACGAACGTGTGAACTTTCCAAGTCGCGCTTGTAAATTTCACACATTCGATCGTCTGGCGTCGGCTGGCGTTTGCACAAGTGATTTGTTTAAAAAACAGCGAGTTTTTTCGGGTTTCTCTCTCTAAATCGTTTAAGAAATGAGTTTCGGTCATCAATCAGCACGATCCCATGACTAATCAGCCAAAATCCATCATATTTCTGTTGTTTCTTCACAATTCAGCTTCACAAAGCCAGAAGCATCGATTACAATAATTTTGAGATTAAAAAATGCTCACGATGCTCTAATCGCTATGTCAATTAGAGTATTTGTGACAGGTCTTTGGTAATTTCATAGATATGACGAGATTTGACTTTGGTAGACCTCAATGACAACGGTATCAGCGGTGATACGTCGACGTTCGCTTTTCTATTGTTGAGAAATATGACGCCAATGGCTTTTGTGAGCTGGAAATTGTCGTCTTCAAGAATGTCCGTGAAGCCGATGAGACGGAAATCGATCCGGCCTGGTCGAGGCTCCGGTTGAGGTTGTTTTCGATTTTCAAAAAATGAGTTTTTCACTGATTTAGCTCGCTGCTTTCATTATTTCTGACCAAATCGAACTGTTAAACGCACAAAACAGGCGAATTTAAAGGGACACGGACATCGTTCCAAAAAAGTCTCAGATTTTTCTGAAATTTCGTGTACCCCCACCAAATCGACCCTCCCCACCAAGATGGCACTTACAGAATTTTTGTAGGACAGCCCAGTCCTGAGTTACAAAAAATAAGGGGGATTCTACATTTCCTAGAAATTCACTGGTCTTGGCGCGATTTGATTGCGGTCGTATATGCGTTGTACGGTAGTACTTTGACTGTTCTTTGCTGAAACTGACCATTTTCGGCCGTTTCATGTGTTTCTGATGGCATGAGAGTTCTTCGCGACCTCGATTTGGTCTCAAATGGCCATGGAAACACAGGTTTGCGGCTGAATAGCCGAGAAACGATGAAAAATCGATTTGTGCTGTTGCGCGCGTCCTCGATTGGTCAGCGAATGACAATTTTTTGCCTTTTTCGGCCAAATAGCCACAAAGCCTGTGTTTCCATGACCATTCCAGACCAATTCGAGGTCGCGAAGAACTCTCATGCCATCAGAATCACTCGAAATGGCCGAAAATCCTCATTTTCAGCAAAGAACAGTCAAAATGCTACCGTACACACATATCCAACCACAATCAAATCGTGCAAAGACCATTAATTTTCTTGGAAATGTAGGATCCCCCTTATTTTTTTGTAACTCAGGACTGGGCTGTCCTACAAAAATTCTGTAAGTGCCATCTTGGTGGGGAGGGTCGATTTGGTGGGGGTACACGAAATTTCAGAAAAATCTGAGACTTTTTTGGAGCGATGTCACTGTCCCTTTAAGTTTTCAAAATTACTATGTTTATTAGATATTGAGTCGGCCGGCTCGCTCAATCGGATTTTCGTAAAACAAGCCGGTAATTTTTTTTTCTAATTTGCTTCTGTTACGTTGTCCTTTGGAAACACGCTTTCTCTCGTAGTCTTTAGCCTATCATGTCTTCTTTGGCTGAGGTTTTCGGTGCCGAGAGCTTCTTGGTTGCCAATGTGACTTAATCTTTAGGCCTATCGTCATCGATAGCATTTCGAAATATGAGAAATGCTGTTTATGAATCTATTACAAAACAAGCAAACGTTTACAAACTTTAATCGTGTTTTTCATTTCACGGCGGTCTTGTTGTTGTTCCGCTCGCTTCTGCGCTTCCTTGTGTTCATGACAGGAAGAACGCCTGCTGCCGATGAATTCCGTCCGTGTTTGCCTGGAAATTACACTTTTAGCAGTCCACATCCATAAGAATGCTTTTAACTTACAGTCAATCGTTTGTTTAACACAAATTGGTCGTTGGTAATGGCATAAGAGCCTAGAAAACTCATTGAATACCGTGTTATTTGTAAAAATTGACCTACCTTTTGTTGTTAATTTGTAAGAGCTTCTATCCAAAAGTCACGTTCTGCAACTGCATACATCGGAACCCGATCGCGTAATGAGATGTTGGCATGGCAGTTCTAAATTGCTTTACCAAAGGTCGCTCCAATCCCAGGCTCACCTGTTACCAATCGTGTTAGTTTTATCATCTTCATCGACTCGATTCGCATTGAGAACGTCGTATCGGTTCTAAACATATTTACCGCCTTTGCCTTTCTAATTTCAAGAACTCACCTGTTTCTAAGCGCTGGTTCCATAAACTCTCCGCGTGGGTGCTACGGTCATTCACTCGTTGCATCCAAAATTTCCATATTAGCGCAAAAATCATCGACCCACTCAATTGAATCTTCAGTCGATGTAGAATCGCAAACTAAAAAGCAGAGTTCACTTTGCTGCTGACTAATTAAATTTTGGGTGTCGCAATTCAAAAAGGGCACAAAACGCGCCATGTATTCTGCTCTTCTCTGTACTGAGTACTGATCTACAGTACCCAGACCTTGCAAGTTTACCAAACCGACCAGACCTACCGTTGTTCTCTTCGTTTGACTTGTTTATGACTCTGAAGTGGCCGACTTCAGTCAAAGTGTGGTAATCCTGTGTTAGAGGAGAGAATGTCTTCGACGTAGAGTCGGTCTGTTGAACCAATCGGACATTCACGGTGCAGTGAACTTCGATTGTGTAGTCTCCTGTCTCGACAATCTAAAACTCAAAACATAAAGTGTGGAAGAAAGTAGCCTTCAAAGCCCACACGCATACGTTGAAAATCGTATTTTTCTTTCAAAAGAAACCAGACATGCAATGCACTTCTGGTTTGTGCGGGGGCTAAGCGAAGCAGAGTTTGGCGCGAAGACTGAACGCCCTACGAAGCTTAGTAAACCAAAATCTAAGCCAATTCGGCTAAGTTCGTCCGCTATCTGATTGTAATCTGATTGTAGCTGTAATCTGAATTTGGGCAAAAGCTTGATACTAAACTGCTGATTGCATTCGTCGTTTAGCCTGGTTTCCTGACTTATCAGGCTTCGTAGAACTCGCTTGCGAAATCTGAATTCTGGCCCCTCTGACTTAGTTCTGACAGCTATTCGTTAGTACAGCCGACTAGACCTTACAAACTAGTACAAAACGAAAGCTATCGGACGAAAAATAGCAAACTGGACTTACAACTTGATTGTTTGCTTCTCGTTTCGATTCAAACCTTCAGAATCGCACCGGCATATTTTTGGATCTGCTGTCAAAATGAAGAGCATTCGATCGTGTCTCCGCTGATGCGTCAGTTAATAACGCTGGGTTACAATCGCAAAATGGCATTGTACGTTTTGTCCATTTCGCACTTGATTTGCAGCTGAAATTGAATTATGAAGAACTCCGTGAGTAAATCTACTAAAACATACGCTCATAGCATCTCGATGATTGATGACGTCTAGAATTGTCTCAACAAATTCAGGGCGTACAACTCGTCATGTTGAGATTGTTTGTGGTTATGAAAACTAGAATTGCGGTTAGAGAAACTTGAAACCCATAAATTCTGCCGAATTCAGCTCGAGAACAAAGACAGCTGGTTTTACAGCATTGGATTAAGCTAATCGACAAAGCGAAGCTAGACTCACCAATCGTTCAACAGTTTCCCTTTTACGCTGTGTTTCTAATCGATTCTTTTCGTCATTCTGCCGTTGGGTTCAGTTTCGCTACAGTCCTGAAAATTAGCTCATTAATTCACAGCTTACAGTTTCAAGTTTACATTTTCTTACAGTTAAATTTCTATTTAATTAACCAAAATATCAGTGGATTTGAATGTAGAAAAATCAAATCAAATCAAATCGAAATCAAAAATCTCACCTCGTTTTGCAGTTTGATAAAAGACAAAGCCGTAAATTTAAAAAATCGATCCACAAATTGATCCTAAAAGTACCTCTTCGATGAATCAATTCAATTTGTGGTGACGACTTACAAAACGCATTTTACTTCACCACATTGTCGTGCTCGGATGCTCTCTTGATGGCCATCGGCTATTGGAACCGGTCGACAGAAGCGAATGCTCAATCGTATGTGTGGTATATCTGTCGCTCTTAGCCTTCAGCATCAACTGCAACAATACAATTAGCCTAGAGAGGAGTTATTCACGGTTACCCAAGCTCGTTTTCTTGAAGGTTAGGTCGAATGGCCAAGGAATCGACGGTCGGGTACTCGAAAACGTACTTGTATGTTTGGTAGGTCGTTTGATTTCGATACGGCCATCATTCGATTATTTTTGCCTGTTTTTGCTCGCTGAAAAACTGAAAATTGAATTTAGAATTCGTTTTCGGCGCTCAGTTGGCGCGAACCGGTCGGGTGTTCGAAAACGTCTCTGGGACTTTCGTCGCTGATCCAATCTATTCTATTCAAATGGATTGTATTGCAATTGTATTGAAATCAATTGTATTACTTAAAACAAGCCCTACGACTCTAAAAGCACTCAGAGAACTTTGTTTTTAATGTAATCGAACAGGAAGAATGCAATTCGTATAAAAATTGGCAAAAGTGTATCCTAGCAAACAAAAACAAAGAGAAATTGGTTGCTGAATGTTAAGAAAAAACTAACTCACAATCAACGTTTTATTGAATTCTTCCACCTTAGTGTTAACGGCAGTTCCTTTCAAAATATCCTCTGCAACGTCTCCAACATTGCAAAGGGCTATCCGAAAGATAGCTATTTGAACGTCTAATCGAACTTACAAAGGAATTTGATTAATTCTTCGATCAAGGAATTGATGAAAAATTGGCAAGAAGTGCTAACAAACAGGGAGAAATTGGTTGCTGATTGTTAAAAGAAAAGTAACTCGCAATCACCGCTTTAGCGAATTCTTCCGCCTTGGTGTCAACGGCCGTTCCTTTCAAATTATCCTCTGCAACGTCTCCTTCTTGATGCTTGATGCTTCATAGTAGAGAGAAAGATTGCAAAGGGGCTATCTGAACAACTAGCTGTTTGAACAACTGTTTAAACGTGTTTGATCGAACTTACAAAGGAAATCGATTAATTCTCCACGGATTCGGGTGCTTTCGAAGAAAACCATTAACCTCAGCTCCGCGTTCTAAGAAGATAAACAGTATTGTTATGTGTGCTTAGATGAATAATACCCATACCTAATCGCTTTTCCGTTCAACCGTTGACATAACATCGTTGTGCAGCGTTTTAATCTCTGTTTAGGGTTTGTCGAATCTTGTAGAGAAAATACAAAAGCTGTTCTGCTGTTAAATAGTTGGCATTGAAGGAGGAGCAAATCAGCCAAGTCAATAGAATATTCGAACACATCTTCCATAATCGTTTTGAAAGGTTGCTTTTGTCAGTAGCGAACCCTAAAATTATAAAAAAATTAGTAGCAATTGTGCAAATTTTTGTTCATACCACGTGGTGGAGTTAACTCGCTATACGCCCATCTATCCACACCACAGTATTGAAACTCTGTACTCTCCCCCATTCGGTTCTTCAAAGTACACGTGCACGAGAGTAGGGATGGATGGGAGGGATGTGGATTGGCACCCTTTTCCACGTCGATTGCCGTTTAAAGGTGCAAAGCACACACTGAATTTAGGACCATTGACCTCATTCTGAAAATGCTTTGCGTGAGAAAGAGACGTTCGTTCTGCTTACTAATAAGTCCAACAGCATGTCGATCAATAGCATGTTCGAAATCAAAATCACAAAGTGAAACGGAGATTCCAACCGGAACGGCAACGTTTGCTCGAAAAAACGGGCGGTGTGATGAAACCTCGAAGTAGAACAGTTCGTTAATACCGAATTAAATCTAAAGAAATTAAAAGAAATCAAATGAAAGAATTGAAGACTGTTTGCTAACCGTTCGACGGTCACGAAGATCTTTTGCTGCGTTTTCAATTGCAAAGTTGGTCAGCGACAGAGGCGATTGCTCAATCGCACCGAAGCTCGTTTTCATATCCAAGTGAATAGGCATATATCCGCATATATTCGTATTGAATGTCTGTACTCTCCCGCTTTCGGTTCTTCAATGTACATGTGCACAAGAGTAGCGATGGATGGGATGGATTTGGATTGGCACCCTTTTCCACGTCGAGTACCTTTTAAAGGTGCAAAGCACACACCAAATTTAGGTATTTAAATCGGACGGCTGCACACAAGAGCTGAAACATCTTGTTTTATCTCTCCTTTTTAGGTTTTCGATATGCTTTATCTAGGTTAGGACCACGTTGGTGTTTTTTGTTCAAAAAGCCTGTGAAATTCTGAATATCTTTGACTGCTTACGTAAGTTTTTTAGCAGCATTCAATCCGTTCTTTTACTTACGTTTTCTATCCAATTTCCACGGTTCGCCATCGCCATGTTTTGATCGTTACTCTCTACTAAGGCAAACAGCAAAAAAACCAGCAAATGTGAAGAAATCCAGCTTTTAGGGAGGGAGCAATGAAAACAGCAAGACAAACGCAATAACGTGTTTTTGATAATCAAAAATTGTGGAATTAATTTTAAATTTAGACTTGATTAACAAAAACTTGATTAACGACAATGACTTCAAATAGCATTACAAACGCAATAACGTGTTTATGCAAATCAAGAGTGCTTTGCGGAAGTGTAAAATTCACAAATTTTCGTTAAATTTAAATTTCTTGATTAACCAAAAAATCTAATCAGTTAGTTTGAATGTAGAAAAATCAAAGATCTTACATCGCTTGGCAGATTGATAAAAGCAGAAGCCTTAAATTTGAATAACTGATCCACAAATTGATCCTAAAAGTACCTCTTCGATGAATCAATTCAGTTTGTGGGGACGACTTACAAATGCTCACTGTTGGCTAACCGTATGTTAAGACCATCGTTTTGATTACACTCCGGTGCTCGCTTCTCAGCATCTCTTGTTCGTTGCCTTTCTCTTGGTCACGGCAGCAGCGGCGTCGGCCTTAAACGTCAACTGCAATATTACAATTAGCCTACGAGAAGTTATCTACTGTTACCCAAGCGATCTCTTCTTGGTTTTCAGAGCCGAGTCGCTCCATGCGCTCAGGTTCCTCGTCTACAACTGATGCTCATCGCGGCTCCGTTGATGGTTTGTTCAATGGCCAGCGACCATTGGGAGCTCGAAAACGTACTGGTAGATTGACTGCAATCGGTTTAAAAGGCAGCGCTGCCGTCAAAGTAAAACGGAGTTTCCGCTTCTTGCTAATCGATCTGCTTGCTAATAGATGAGTAATGTTTCGTAGTAGTCGTATGAAAATTGAATTTTACTCTAGATAAACGAATTACGAAACAATGTAAACTTGATTGATTAGACTTACGTGTTTCGGTCCTCTGTGTACGAGATGAAGCCGTAGACGCCCTTATTTTCTGAACAAAAAGCCTGAAAACTGTTTGTAAATTGCTATTTGTAAATTGAATCATACCGGTTTAAGAGCACGCTGTACATAAAGCGACAGAATCGATTGCACAATTGCATCTTTCTGCCATCCCTCGCTGTTGCACTCAACGCTAGCCTTGTTTTCGTTGGGAACATCAACGCAGGCGGCAAGATCGCGCATTTTCCAGCCACTATGTTCTGAAATGTTGGACTTGTTAAATAAGCACTCTTCCTTTCCATTCAGGGAGTGAACCATCGCTTTGATCTCAGAATTTTTAGACTTTTGTTGACTTTACCATAACAAAATAACGAAAATCCAAAATTTGAAAACAATAAATGCTTATTTAAAAGCTTTAAAAGCGTTTTTTTCTTAAAGTTTGTGGAAAAATGAAAGTAAACTCAAATCACCTCGTTTAAAGCTGTTGCACGCAAAAGAGTGCTAGCAGTAAAATCCAAAGTGATCGTGAATACACAAGACATCCGTAATCCGATCTTTCGCACGGACAGCCTGTAGCTGACGCTGACTTCTTTCTGCCAAGCTACTTCATGAAGCACGATTGATGTGCGAGCGACCTTGCTGCATGTTTTCCAAGAAGAATAGGTTCTCGACATAGATGTTGATGTGGTATTCGGTAAAAGTTAACGATCGTGCGTCATGACATTTCGTTTCCTCTCTGCAATAAGTTTGTGTTTGTGAAGAAATGCTTCCACTCCCTCCTCTTACCAGCATTTGAACCAGCACCGCACCGTAAAACCTCAGTTCGTAATGGAGCGTTTTCCAGTCGGAAGTGATGAGTTTTTCAGTGCGCCGCGCGTCATTCTTGAGGTTTCGAACTTTCAACGGCTTCAGCCGGTTTAGGTTCAGTGTTTCTCGCTGTGCGAATGACAACTTGTCAGATTCGACGGTTTGAAAATCGAGCGGAACAGCAAGGCAAAAGTCAATAAAAGCGTAGAGCGTTTTGGTTTCCTGAAATTTGGTAAAACAAAAGTTTATACGCTGATCTTCAATGATTTTGGGATTCAGTGATTCAGTGATTTTGGAAAGAAAATTTTTAAATCAAACTATTTTCGGTCGTTTTGAGTGATTATGATGGCATGAGCGTTCTTCGCTACCTCAAATTGGTCTAGAATGGCCATGGAAACACAGATTTGTGGCTAAATAGCCGGAAACAATGAAAAATCGATTTGTGCGGTTGGTCAGAAAATCACAATATTTTGCTAATTTTTGGCCAAATAGCCACAAACCTGTGTTTCCATGGCCATTTGCGTCCAATTCGAGGTCGCGAAGAACTCTCATGCCATCAGAATCACTCGAAACGGCCGAAAATGACCATTTCGGGCAAATAACGGTCAAAGAGCTACCGTACAACGCATATCTTGGTGGGGAGGGTCAATTTTATAAAGGTACACAAAATTTCAGAAAAATCCGAGAATTTTTTGGAAGAATGCCCGTGTCCCTGTAAATAGTAAACCCCGGTAAACGCACGTTTGTGGTGTTCTGGATGAGAAACAATGAAAATTTCGATTTGTTGCAAGAAATGAAATATGAACGATTAAAGGAGGCATTTCTGCTTTTAGGGAGATGTCGACTTCAAATAGCACGCTGAAGATGATAATTGTTCTTTGCAGAATTGCAAAAATCACAAAATTTCGTTGAATTTGATTTATCCCCGATTAAACAAAAAATCAGTCAGTAAACTGCGTTTCTAACTTCTCTTTAGTCTCCAAATTGACATTTAATCATCGCAAATCAGCCTCTTCCACATACAGATCAGCAAAACATTAAGAAATCACGGAATTCTGGCATAAAAACTGTCTTTTAACTTGATCAACCAACCTTCTTATGCAGACAGAGCTCAGCGTAAGACGACAGTGATTGTTTGAGGCCGAAAAGCCTGAAAAGAAGCCGATTTAGCGGTTGTAACTGGATTGGAGAACGAAAATAGCAACGATAGACGCGCGCACTGTCACAAAGAGTGTGTAACGAACGTGTGAACTTTCCAAACCGCGCTTGTAAACCTCTCACATTCGATCGGCTGGCGTTTGCACAAGTGATTTGTTTAAAAAACACCGAGTTTTCGGGTTTTTCTCTCAGAATGGTTTAAGAAATGAATTTCGGTCATCAATCAGCATGATCCCATGGCTAATCAGCCAAAATCCATCATATTTCTGTTGTTTCTTCACAATTCAGCTTCACAAAGCCAGAAGTAGCGATTACAATAATTTTGAGATTTAAAACCGCTCACGACGCTCTAATCGCTGTGTCAATTAGAGCATTTGTGACAGGTTTTTGGTAGTTTTATAAATATGACGAGATTTGACGTTGGTGGACTTCAATGACAACGGTGTCAGCGGTGATACGTCGACGGTCGCTTTTCTGTTGTCGAGAATTAAGGTCGCGAATGCTTTTCTGGAGATTGTCGATGTCTGGAATGGTGTGATCCCGCGAAGCCGACGAGACTGAAATTGAGCCGGCATGTTCGACGCTCGGTGTTCTTTTCGAGCCGGTGCGATTTTCAAAATACGAGCTTTTTCACAAAACAGGCGAATTTACGTTTTCAAAATTTATTGAATATTGAGTCGGCGGGCTCGGTCAATGGGATTTTCGTAAATTCTGATCTTTTTATAAAAATCTGCTTCTTTCGCGTTGCCCTTCGGAGAGGCGCTTTCTCTCGTCTGCAGTCTGTCATGTCTTCCCTGGCTGAGGTTTTCGATGTTGAGAGCATCCTGGTTGGCAATTCTAACTTCGATCGTTAATCTTTTGGCCTATCGTCATCGATAGCATTTCGAAAAATGAGAATTGTTGTTTAAGAATCTATTTTAAAAAGCAAATGATCACAATTCACAAACTTTAATCGTCTTTTTCATTACACGGTGGTCTTGTTCTTGGTCCGCTCGCTTCTGCGCTCATTAAATCGACTCTTTGTGCTCATGCTCTGTGAGCGGCTGGGGAACACGTATGCACAAAACCAATGCAACAACGCAGAATTTCCTCATATCGCTCGTGATTCTTCAATGTTGACCATTCTCAGTCCTCACGACGAAACGAGCAGCCTGCTCGCGATGACTGGCAGCCGACGTTTTGCCTAGAAATTACATTTTTAGTACTCCACACTCAATAAGAATGCATCCAACTTACAATCTATCGTTTGTTTATCCAACGCAGGTTAGCCGTTCCTAATGGTCTCGCTCCGGTTGGCCTGAGGCAAAACACCGTATCGTTTGAGTACATTGCGATTTTACCGTTTAAGCAGTCGTATCTCCTTTCTGGTTCCATCGAAACTTGAATCTTGAGTCGGTTGCTTTTCTGTGATATTCCATTTGCTTGATTCTATAATCTGATCATAATTGAGCAAATTGGATTTTAACTGTGTGCAAAGGCGCTATTGGACTTTAACTTCCATTGTAACCGTCCCCGCGGGACTTAAACGGTCCTGTTGTGTGACTTTATCAGTCCCAAGATCGCCTTTAACCGTACCCAGAGGTGTTCTGTGTGTTTTTGTGTGTTCTGAGAGCTATCAGCGCCCCAAATTCCGCATTTTTTGGGCTTTTTCGGGTTCTTTGGACCCAACGATAGTAAACGACAAAGCTGTACTTACAATTATCGTATTTTTTGTGATTGTTGCAAATTGCAAATCTCAGCTGCGAAAGGCTTTACGATCGCTAATGCTTTCGCTATTCCATCGTAGGTGTTAGTTTCTCCACTGATACGTCTAATCGCATTGAGTTGAATTGACTAGAATTGAATTGCCTTCAGAACTCCGTAATCAAGCCTACTGAAACATACGTATTCGCATCTAGTTCGCATTGTCCATGATCGATGGCCAAAGAAACTAGATAACTCGCACTGATAATAGGCGTCTAGAAAACTGTTGTAAAGCGTGGTTTTTGCGAAAATTGACCTACAGTTCCTGGTAGTCTCACTCCGGATGGAATTACACAACTCGCATTGGAAAATCTCGCTTGTTTTCGTCTAGATACGTGTTGTATAGCTAAAGTAAGAATTGATCTACAGTTTTAAATATTGTAGCTCTTACATGCGCTACAATACAGAATCGTCCTTTGTCAATGTATCGGGGAACAAAATCGTGAAGGAAAATAACTAGAAAACTCGTTGAAAAACGTGCTATTTGTAAAAGTTGACCTACTTTTGTTGTCAGTAATCAAATGCGCTATAAAACCAAACGTCCTCATGTTGAGAGCGCGCGTGTGGAGACTCGTCATGTCAGTTCTAAACTGCTTTATTCTATGTTGCTCCAATTTCAGGACTCACCTATTCCTAATCGTTTGCTTGTTGTTTCATTGTTGCCGCGTTCATTCACTCGACTTTCTGACCTTCTATCACCTTCTTCGCTGTGAGCTGAACTGAAAAAACCGGACGAATTCACGAATGCACAACTCCACTTACATTTTCAGTGTTTCAATGCACATCGTATTCTGCTCTTCTCCGTGAGTGGAGGTTAGAACTAAATCGCAATTATGCTCTCGTCTTCGTGCCATTTTTTATGTAAAAATTGATGTACGTCCTCGTGTTGAGAGCGCGCGTTGGGACTGACTTTTAAATCGTCATCCCACCGAGCTTCTATCCAAAAGTAATTTTGTAAACGGTGGATTTTGTGAAAGTTGACCTACGTCTTGCACTAATCACATGCGATAGACCGAGAAACGTCCTCCGGTTGAGATCTCGCAATGGCATGTTGACATGGCAGTTCTAAGTAGCGCTTTATTGTCTATTGCTCCAAATGCAGAACTCACCTATTTCTAATCGTCTGAATAGGTGAATGTCCACTCTTTGTAAAGCGTGATTTACTCTGTTTTCACTCGGGTTTCTGTCTTCTTTATCGTTTTTTCTTTTGCGTTTGCTTTTGCTTGCTTTTGTTTGCTTGTTTGCTAGTCATGTTGCTCGGTTTGCTGAAACGAGAATCTGGCGAGTTTACGAATGCACAAGCACATACATTTACAATGTTCTAGAGGCTCATCGCATAGTGTTGTGCTCCGTGATTGATGGTTAGAACAAAATCGATTTGGTAAGCACATTGCTTTTGTCCGTGAGTTGTCGGTTAAACAAAATCGCACTGATAATTTAGGCCTAGCAACTCTTGTAAACGGTGTTTTTTGTAAAAGTTGACCTACGTTTTGTACTAATCACATGCGTTAGATCGAGAAACGTCCTCCGGTTGAGCTCTCACAATAGGAGTTTCGCATGGCAGTTCTAAATAGCTTTATCATCTGTTGCTCCAAATACAGAACTCACCTAGTTCTCATCGTCTGAATAGGTGAATGTCCACTCTTTGTAAAGCGTGATTTACTCTGTTTTCACTCGTGTCTTCTTTATCGTTTTTTCTTTTGCGTTTGCTTTTGCTTGCTTTTGTTTGCTTGTTTGCTAGTCATGTTGCTCGGTTTGCTGAAACGAGAATCTGACGAATTTACGAATGCACAAGCTACTCCACTTACATTTACGGTGTTGTAGAGCCCGCATACGCACATAGCATTCTGTTCTTCACTGTGATTGAAGGTTAGAACCAAATCGACTGGGATTGGAAATCTACAATCTCTTTGTAAACCGTTGTAAAGATTGACGAGCAATAAAAAAGACGGATTTGCTAATTAGTGCTAAATAATGTCAACATTAGTCTGAAAACTAAACTTAGTTTTAATGTAGTTTTAATGGTATTCAACATATTTTATCCAACATATAAAACAACAATCCAAAATTAAAATTTACACTTTTACGCCTTTATTTACAGCTTTTATTCATAAATCATTTCAGCAAGACTTGAAGTTTTTCATTTAAATTAGCTTGCTGTTATTTATCGTCCTGTTTTGAAAAATTTGTAAAAATAGAACCAATCGTCTTTGCAAAATGAAAAATTTTAAATTTCAACAATCGTTGCGCCCCAATTGCGTGCGGTAGAGCAACTCAGGCTCGATGGCACTTCAATGATAGAAAACATTACAAAAACAGATTAATTATGTAATTTATGTTATGTAATCTAGTGTAACAAACCAACCTTTACTCGCAGATGAAGCTCAGCGTCGTTCGACAATGAATGTTTGAAGCGAATAAACCTGAAAATTAAGTCGATTGAGCTTGAAATCAGAACAGAAAATAACAAATTGCAACATTTTCCCTCAATATTGATTGAATCGAAGCAAGCGCTGTCACAACGAGTGCGTAACGAACGTGTGAATTTTCCAAACCGCGATTGGAAACATCACACGATCGGCTGGCTGGTGGTTGCACAGTTGATTTGTTGAAATGACGCGGTTTTCTTTGATTTTTTTCCACAAAATGGATTCTTATTACTTGAACAACGCGTTGTGATCATCAATCATTACGAGATAATCACGTTTCACCCATTGAGGGCCATAATTCTGTTTTATTGCTTTGGAATGCCCGAAACAGAGCAGCAGGGAACACAGGTTTGTGGCTGAATAGTCGAAAAACGACGAAAAATCAATTTGTGCTGTTGCGCGCAAACGGCCAAGTCCACGATCGGTCAGCGAATGACAATTTTTTGCCTTTTTTTGGCCAAATAGCCACAAACCTGTGTTTCCATGGCCATTCTAGACCAATTCGTGGTCGCGAAGAACGCTCATGTCATCAGAATCACTCGAAACGGCCGAAAATGGTCATTTTCCGGCCAACAACAGTTAAAGCGCACTACCGTACAATGCATATACGATCATATACGATCAATCAAATCACGCCAAGATCAGTGAGTTTCTAGGAAATGTAGTCTCCTCGTTAACTTGGTCAATTGAGACTTCGATCGTTAATCTTTAGGCCTGTCGTCATCGATAGCATTTCGAAATATGAGAAATGCTGTTTATGAATCTATTACAAAACAAGCAAACGTTTACAATTCACGAACTTTAATCGTATTTTTCATTACACGACGGTCTTGTTGTTGTTCCGCTCGCTTCTGCGCTTATTGAATCGTTTCCTTGTGTTCATAACAAAAAGAGCAGCCTGCTTCCAATGAATTCCGTTCGGCAACCAAGGTTTTTGCCTGGAAATTACATTTTTAGCACAACGCACTCCTTAAGAACGAATCTAACTTACAGTCTATCGTTTGTTTATCTAACACAAATTGGTCTGCCTACTCTGCCGTATAATCAAATGCAATGTGCTCATGTTGAGAGCGCGCGTTGGGACGTCGTTTTGTCCGGTCTGAGCTGCTTTCTCGTTTTCTCGTAGCCACTCTGAATCCTTGTCTTCTCAGTTCTAAATGACGTTACTCTCGACCTTTCTCGTTCCGAGACTCACCTATTTTTAAGCGTAGGTTCAAGTGACTTGTTTTGTGTAGACAAGTTCTCACTCGTGCTTTTGACGTTCTGTCGGAGTCACAAGAATGGCTTTTAAATCGTTGTCCCATCGAGCTTCTATCCATTTTCTGCAGCTGCAAGAATCAAAAACCGTTGCATTTGCTTTTCATGTTTTAGAGGCCGCATACGCACAAAGCACACTGCTCTTGTCTGTGAGTTGTGGTTTAACAAAACTCTGGTTTTTTTTGTAAAAAAAAAGACCTACATTTTGTGCAAATCACAGTACTACCGTTCAGATCGCACAACGGGATATTGTCATGTCAATTCTAAATACCTTTATCCTGTGTTGCTCCAATTACAGAACAGAACTTACAAATTGTTTGAATGTTTTACTCTGTTTTCACCCGTGTTTCTGTCTTCTTTATCGTTTTGGTAGACATGTTACTCGGTTTGCTGGTAAACGAGAATCTGACGAATTTACGAATGCACAAGCACATACATTTACAATGTTCTAGAGGCTCATCGCATAGTGTTGTGCTCCGTGATTGATAGTTAGAACAAAATCGAATTGGTAAGCACATTGCTTTTGTCCGTGAGTTGTGGTTAAACAAAATCGCACTGATAATTTAGGCCTAGCAACTCTTGTAAACGGTGTTTTATGTAAAAGTTGACCTACGTTTTGTACTAATCACATGCGTTAGATCGAGAAACGTCCTAAGGTTGAGCTCTCAGAATAGGAGTTTTGCATGACAGTTCTAAATAGCTTTATCATCTGTTGCTCCAAATACAGAATTCTCATCGTCTGAATAGGTGAATGTCCACTCTTTGTAAAGCGTGATTTACTTTGTTTTCACTCGTGTCTTCTTTATCGTTTTTTCTTTTGCGGTTTGCTGAAACCAGAATCTGACAAATTTAGTAATGCACAAGCTACTCCACTTACATTTACGGTGTTCTAGAGCCCGCATACGCACATAACATACTGTTCTTCACTGTGACTGGAGGTTAGAACCAAATCGACTAGGGATTGGAATTCTACAATCTCTTTGTAAACCGCGTTTTATGTAAAAATTGACCTACTTGGCGTTACAATCACATACGATTGAAAACCTCATGTTGAGAACGCGGCGTGTGGGGACGTTCTATTGTCAGGTCTAAATTGTGCTGTACCAAATGTCGCTTCAATTCCAGGACTCACCTGCTTAAAAATCGTAATGATTTTTATCATCTTCATCGATTCAGTGTAAACTAACGTGCAGCACATTACAATGGCGCAACTACTAAACCCACATTATTCCGCTTTAAGCATCCAAGAATCGATGCTTTTATCACCTTCTGCTGGTCAAGGTCATCTACTCGCAGGTGTTCTAAAGCACAAAAAAGCACAGA
>MQUG01003886.1:0-14591 GCA_007213375.1 Steinernema feltiae | reverse complement strand
TTGAAATTTTGTTAAAATAATTTTAAATTTTGCTCTGAAGTTGCATTTCG
This sequence comes from Steinernema feltiae, assembly GCA_007213375.1. Lineage (NCBI taxonomy): Eukaryota > Metazoa > Nematoda > Chromadorea > Rhabditida > Steinernematidae > Steinernema > Steinernema feltiae. The sequence goes on along the minus strand of MQUG01003886.1, from coordinate 14,541 downwards.
AGGGTTTGATTTTTGTCATTCTCTTGTAAAATAGCAAAATTAACACGCAGCCGGACTCATTCGAGAAAACCAAACGGGTTATTTCCGGAATTACAAAAAAGAAACAGCATCCGGGGTCGCGCTCTAGACAGACCGCGCAAGACTGAGCCGCTGCCATTTGATTTCTGGTCAGTCAAAATCAGAAGTTTTTTTTTTTTGCAAAATGAGGATCAAATCAAATATTGGAGTGCGCGAGCATTACATAGTATTCATATTCAACAACTGAAATTCAATATTCAATTCAAATGCATTTTGGAACGCTTTTGGATTAAAATCAACAAATTCATAAACTGAAGCCAGCGGTTCTGACGAGCCTCTGGGTTCGTTCTTGCATTTTAGTGATTATATGATGAATTTTTCATTTATTAAGCTCGCTGTTTTCTTTGTGTTTTTTTAAATCCAAATTGAGCGGTTGAACGTTTGCATACTTCTTTATGCAATCGAAAACCGATTTGCGGTTCGGAGTGATCCAATTTTGGCGAAATTGGAAAAGCCGTGTCTGTCTTAGACTTGGAAATAATTCTTTTTGTATGTTTTGACAACTGCTTAGTACTCCAATCCTACTGTAAGTTTGATTTAGACTATAGTCACCTTGACATGTAGACAAAAATGCTTTTTTTAGATCAAATGTTAAAGTTCAAACAAGTCGTAAACGAAACAGAAGAAACAGAAAGTTCTCCTACAACCAATTATCAGAAATCCCGGTGCCAACTAGTCTACTCGGATGTACAGTCAAGCAAAATGACCCTTGGGATCCTCAAATTCTGTACTACAATGATCCCAACTGGAAACCATCTTGCAAACAGAATCAGAGCGAGATTACTTCGTTTGTTGATGGAAAGTTGGTTTTGAATACAACTGGACTGCCGGAGGGCTACTTCTGTGAAGGAAGGTTAGCTGGACAATCGATTATGAAGCTTTGAACGACTCTCTTAGGTGCCTCCTCAACAAAGACGACTGGAAACACGAGAAAGGGCCATGGTCAAACATAAGCATATTTATAGCCGATTGCGATATTGTCGAAGTGCGCTGCGGTGTGGATCCAAACAAGACTGTTGAGTACAATTTCCTGCACACACAAATCGTGGAACGAAAGTGAGTTATTTTATTTCGTTCTGCCAAGAACAATTGGAAAGAAACACAAGGTCTAAATGTCAGTTCTTCGCGAATTCACCGAATTTTCTCCTGTTTTTGCTTGCTACCCCTACATGCCTAACATAAGCAAAGTTATTGATGAAAGGAACCATCCACGGTCACAAAAGACCCAGAAAACTTTGTTTTTCAATAATCACAATCAGGAAGCGTCCAGTTCATGTCAACCTTCATAAAAAAAAGGTTCAAAACAACATTCAAAACGCAGAAGTGGAGAAAAATTTTGATTTTTTATCTCAGAACAAGAGAAATTCATAATCATTTTGATCTTTTGGGAACATTCGAAAGCGGAAGGACAATAAAAAGCCTGTTTTCAGGGATGACACAAACTACTGGACTCATCCAGAGAATTTGACGGACATTCCTGGCCGTCAAACATCGTCCGATTCAGAGAAACCGAACATATTCGTGATTGTCTTCGATTCAACGTCGACTTCCGAATTTGTGCGCTCCATGTCTCGAACGCTCTACCTCATGAAGGAGCGCCATGAGGCGATCATCTTCCAGCACATGAACAAAGTGGGAATCAATAGTCGGCCGAACGCGTGGACGATGATGTTTGGTAAACGAACTCGTTGACGGACGTGTATCGCAAACATGGCTTTTGCTTTAGGCAAACAAATCTATGAATTGGGGAGAAACCCTTACACGGAAGAGATTTTTCCCGACCTCAATCACACAATGAACTGCAATTCTCCAAATGACAATGAAAATTACTGGATGCACCAACTACGAGATCTTGGCTATCACACAATGATGGCCGACGATTGGGCTTCTGGATCGATTAATTGGCCAAACTGTTATGGTTTCAATCGACCTGCCGCAAAACATTATATGAAGTAGGAGAAATCTGTGCATGCGAATACTGTACATGGCACACATTTAGACCATTTCAGCGCCGGAATGAAGAGACTGGCGGTGAGAAAATCAGAAAGACCATTAAGGACATGTGCCACGAGACCTATGAAGACACGTCACTGTATTTGGATCAGTTTATGGCCGCCTACAAGAACCAATCGCAGTTGGCTTTTATATGGAATTCTGAGTTGGCTCACAACTACGCAAATGGCCTCTATCATGCTGATGACCACTTTTACAGAATTTTAAAGAAACATGAAGCGAGGGTAGGGCGGCGTCTATCATTTTTAGCTGAAAAAAGAGTTTAGCTAAACAATTCGTTTGTCTTCATCATGGGCGACCACGGACTGCGTTTTGGAGGAATTCGTTCAACTGAAGCGGGCGAAATTGAAGACAACAATCCACTGTTGATGGTCTCCGTTCCTGTCCGATATCGTGATTCTGAGCTGACTAAGGTGATCAAGCATAACGCGCAAAAGATTGTCACGCATTATGATGACTACGCTTCAATCATGCACTTGACTGAGGTTTGAATAATCAACTTGAGGCTGAGAAACGTGTGCGTTTTCAGCTAGCAAAAAACGGAAATTTTGACGAGCTCCTCAATCCCAAAAGCGAAGTCTTCAAAGCCGGTCATGGCTCAAGCTACTTTCGTCGTCAAATGAACGAACCCCGAGATTGTGGCACGTTGCGAATCCCTTTCGAATACTGCTTATGCGAGAAGAAGTTCGATCCTCCTCTTCACGTAAACTCGACAGAAGCGAGAGCATTAGGCGATTTCGCCGTTGAGCACTTCTACGAGATGATGGAGTCAGAGAACGTCACTTCAAAGTGCCAAAAAATGACCGTCAAGTACAACTCAACTGAAGCTAGTCATTTGTTAACGCAAACTCAACGAGAGCTCTACAAGTTGAAGTTTACAATTCTGCCGAGCGAAGGCGTTTTCGAGGGCTACGTGGAAGTTGTAAGAAGTGATAACAAGTTCAACATTTTAATGATGTCAAAGCGATTCTCCCGAGTGAACAGCTATGGTGATCAAGGACATTGTGTTGAAAATATCGAAGAATTAAGGCCAGTATGTTTCTGCCAAGAGCAGAAAAAATCGTAAAAATAAATCGCTTAAATTTCCATGGCAATGTGTGCGCTCAAATCCATTCTCGCAAGCAGTCTATTTGCCCATCTGCCATAGCGAGAGCTTTTCTCTATTGAAAACGAACTACATCTGCACTTGTGTATGTGCGCCAGCGCCCTTGCCATGTCAGACGATCAAACAAGTAAGTTGTTTTCAATGTTACACTATTTTGTTACTCAAAGTTGTACAAAATAAGTTTCTTAAACTATAATTTGAAAGACGCTATGGTTTTCCGGTCAAAACACCTTATCTTTGCTAAATCGGGTTCAATTGCATTTTTTTCTTTGAAGCAGGTCAACTTGGCGCGGCCGACTTGGCGCCGCCGACTGGGCACCAGGTCAACTTGGCGCCGGACAACCTGGCGCCGGCCGACTTGGTGCTGAATTATGCATTCAGAAGGTCAACTTGGCGCCGAGCAATCTTAGGAGACTAGTGAATTCTGAGCGAGCGCAGCGAGCCCAAAACTTAAAATTAAATTAACTTAATACGCACTTAACTTTTCGGCGCCAAGTCGTCCAGCGCCAAGTCGTCCAGCGCCAAGTCGTCCAGCGCCAAGTCGTCCAGCGCTGGAGTCGTCCAGCGCCAAGTCGTCCAGCGCCAAGTCGTCCAGCGCCAAGTCGTACAGCGCCAAGTTGGCCGCGCCAAGTTGGCCGCGCCAATCTTAATCAGAAGTGCCATTTTGAGTCATTTTCAGAGTTTTGCACAGCTGTGATTCTTTTTGTTTGCTCAGTAATCTCAATTTGTTTCACGACGAACACGAGCACAAAAAATTAAATTTTAGAAGCAGACAGATTTGTGACAAAAAGCATACAATTCGTGTCGAGCGTGGCTAGATGATGGGGAATAACATGCTAAACAACGCGTGAGAGGCAGTACTTTAATGTCTTCCGAAATAGGCTAACTATGAGAATCCATGTGAGAAATACAACTTCTTGAGGCTTTTTGAATGCGGACAACGGCAGATCAGAGCGTTGAGACCCTTGTTATCATTGCATAACTCAACACTAACCTTGAATTTTCTTTAAACTTATTTCTATTTAGGTTTATTACCATCGGCTCAACAACCCAAATCAAAACGGTTGTTTTTGAGCCCAACCGTAATCTGTGCTTTCGTTCTCTTTGTTTGTCTTTCATTATTTGTCGTTCTGTACACCGATGAGAGCTACAGCAACGTTGAAAGCTACAAATGGGTCAAGGGTACGTTTTCTTATGGCTTGCTCGCCTCTGTGACACCTTGATGTTTAGTTCAAGTGTCAGAGGTTGGCAATCTACTTAAAAGTGCCATCAATACGAGTTCATCGAGCAACACTGAAGTCAAGAAAACAACAAATTTGCTCGGTTGTAAAATTAGAAAAATGGATCCGTGGGATCCGCAAATTCTACCGTATGACAAACCAAACTGGAAGCCCTCGTGCTCCAAAAAACAAGCCCAGATCACAGATCTAGTCAACAGATCAATTACTGTAAACAAGATTCATGACAATTACTACTGTTGGGGAAGGTGAGATGATTGTTGTTCTGAACTGCCCTAATAATGGATTATTGCTAGATGCCTGCGCAATATCCATGACTGGGCCATTGTCAAAGATTCATGGGAGAACGTGACCAGTTTCGAAGCCGATTGTGACATCGTTGAGACTCAGTGTGGCTTTGATAGCAACGCTACTCTCGACTACAACTATCTACATACTCAAATTCTAGAGCGAGAGTAAGTTTTTTTTTAATTTAGCGCACAAGGTCCGTAATATTGTGTTTTAGAGATGATACAAACTATTGGACTCATTCTGAAAACCTAACCGACGTTCCGGGCCGTGAAACGTCTTCAGACGCAGACAAACCAAATATTTACATAATGGTTTTTGATTCTACGTCGACGCCGGAATTTGTGCGATCAATGTCTCGAACGCTCTACCTCATGAAAGAGCAACACGAGGCGACCATTTTTCAGCATGTGAACAAATTGGGAATCAACAGTCGACCAAACGCTTGGACTCTTATGTTCGGTTAGTGCAGTCCTTTTTTGTGCTAGTTTTTTGAAATGGAATATTAACAAAAACATAATAACTAAGAACCAGTAAAGTCATAGAGCGGGTGAAATTTGTGAGCGGCCCAACACATGTGATTTGCCGCCCGCATGTCAATTTTGTCAGACTTTCGGTTCATTTTGCGACCTGGCGCCAAACTAAATTCTCTTAGCGTCAAGTTGACCAGGCGCCAAATCAACGGCGCCAAGTTGTCATGCTTCAACGAAAACGATCACTTATTCTTTTTAGCAGTTCAGCCTTTCAAAACCACTAGAACGCAATTAATTAAAGCTTGGCAAAAACTCGAATAAACACAGTTTGTCACTTGCACTAAACTTCAAAATTCAGGCAAGCAAGTCTACTCATTGGGAAGAAACCCCTACACGGAGTCAATCGATCCTGATTTAACCAGTAAATACAGTTGCAAATCAAGCAACGACAATGAAAACTATTGGATGCACAGATTTCGCGACGTTGGCTATCACACAATGATGGCCGATGATTGGGCGGCCGGAGCTATAAACTGGCCAGACTGTACAGGATTTAAACGACCGCCGGCTAAGCACTACATGAGGTAGGCAATCAACTGAAGATTACTTTAACCGGTAGTTTAGGCCTTATCAACGTCGAACTGAAGAGAAAGCGGCAACTTTGATCAGGAACACAGTCAAAAAGTTGTGCCACGAGACATATGAGGATACTTCACTCTATCTAGAGCAGTTCATGAACGCGTACAAGAACCAATCTGAATTGGCTTTCATTTGGAATTCTGAACTTGCGCATAACGTTCCTTATGGATTGTATCATGCCGATGACCGTTTCTACAGAATGCTGAAGAGTCAAGAAGCTCGGGTAAGGAAAATTCGCACTTTCTGGATTATTGTGGCACATCACATGTGATCCGCGGTCCTGCATTTGCCTATATTTGTTTTTTTTGGCAATTTCAAGCTGTTTTAGTTGATTCTGATAGCATGAGCGTTCTTCGCGACCTCGAATTGGTCTAGAACGGCGGAAAATACATAATTGTGTGTTGGTTGAGAAAAGCAAAAATCGCTTTTGTGCAAGCTGCGACTTCTGTGTCAAAATCGACCAAAAATTCATAAATTTTCATCGAGTCTAAAATTTGTTTTGCACCGATGTCCCTATAACTGCAACGTTCCAGCTCAACAACTCGTTTGTCATCATCATGGGTGATCACGGTTTGCGTTTTGGAGGAATTCGAAAAACAAAAGTTGGCGAACTCGAAGACAACAACCCACTATTGATGGTCTCCGTTCCGGTTAAATACCGACAATCGAATCTTGTAAAGGTGATCAAACAGAATGCACTGAAGCTGATTACCCACTATGACACGTATGCGTCTTTGATGCATCTGGCTGAGGTTCGGTAACTGTTTATTTTGAAACGTGCTTCAATTTGTTGTTCAGCTGGCAAAGGACAATCGATTCGACGATCTTCTCGATCCTGAATCTGAAATTTACAAAGCTGGACATGGTTCTAGTTATTTCCGATCAACAATGAACGAGCCGAGAGATTGTGGAACTCTAAGGATTCCATACGAATTCTGTCTTTGCGAGAAAAAATGGGAAGAGCCCCTCAATCCTCTATCCAAAGAGGCAAAATTGTTGGCTAATTACGCGTTGAAGCAGTTTGAGGGATGATTGAAGCAGAAAACGCCACTTCGCTTTGTCACAAGTTGACCATACAACCGGAAGCTACCGTAGCCGAGCGATTTGTTACCAAGAATTTGGAATTTTACAGCGTGAAGATCACCGTGTTACCGAGCGAAGGAATCTTCACTGGTTACGTGGAAGTGGTTCGCAAAATGGAAAAATGGATGTTAAAATGCTGACAAAGAGATTTGCGCGCCAGAACAAATACGATAGTCAAGGCGATTGTGTTAAGGAACTTGAAGATTTGAGACCTGTTTGTTACTGTAAGAATTATAAGAAGAGCTGATTTAGTCAGTTTCAGTTGTGTGGGTGAATCGCGGTGTTTTTCATATTGGGATAAATTTATTCTTCGACTTCCGGTTTGACATCACAACTTGCGGGCTCAACACATCCCAATCCAGTGCTTAAACGACGGAATCCATTTTGGCAGACGCAAACTCCTCTCACTCCTTTCGGAAGGCACTCAAAGAAACGACACATCTGTTGATCCGAATCACAATGACGTTCGTTGGGAAGGAACCCCTACACGGAGTCGATCGATCCTGATTTAACCAGCAAATACAGTTGCAAATCAAGCAACGACAATGAAAACTATTGGATGCACAGATTTCGCGACGTTGGCTATCACACAATGATGGCCGATGATTGGGCGGCCGGAGCTATAAACTGGCCAGACTGTACAGGATTCAAACGACCGCCGGCTAAGCACTACATGAGGTAGGCAATCAACTGAAGATTACTGTAACCGGTAGTTTAGGCCTTATCAACGTCGAACTGAAGAGAAAGCGGCAACTTTGATCAGGAGCACAGTCAAAAAGTTGTGCACGAGACATATGAGGATACTTCACTCTATCTAGAGCAGTTCATGAACGCGTACAAGAACCAATCTGAATTGGCTTTCATTTGGAATTCTGAACTTGCGCATAACGTTCCTTATGGATTGTATCATGCCGATGACCGTTTCTACAGAATGCTGAAGAGTCAAGAAGCTCGGGTAAAGGAAAATTCGCACTTTCTGGATTATTGTGGCACATCACATGTGATCCGCGGTCCTGCATTTGCCTATATTTGTTTTTTTTGGCAATTTCAAGCTGTTTTAGTTGATTCTGATAGCATGAGCGTTCTTCGCGACCTCGAATTGGTCTAGAACGGCGGAAAATACATAATTGTGTGTTGGTTGAGAAAAGCAAAAATCGCTTTTGTGCAAGCTGCGACTTCTGTGTCAAAATCGACCAAAAATTCATAAATTTTCATCGAGTCTAAAATTTGTTTTGCACCGATGTCCCTATAACTGCAACGTTCCAGCTCAACAACTCGTTTGTCATCATCATGGGTGATCATGGTTTGCGTTTTGGAGGAATTCGAAAAACAAAAGTTGGCGAACTCGAAGACAACAACCCACTATTGATGGTCTCCGTTCCGGTTAAATACCGACAATCGAATCTTGTAAAGGTGATCAAACAGAATGCACTGAAGCTGATTACCCACTATGACACGTATGCGTCTTTGATGCATCTGGCTGAGGTTCGGTAACTGTTTATTTTGAAACGTGCTTCAATTTGTTGTTCAGCTGGCAAAGGACAATCGATTCGACGATCTTCTCGATCCTGAATCTGAAATTTACAATGCTGGACATGGTTCTAGTTATTTCCGATCAACAATGAACGAGCCGAGAGATTGTGGAACTCTAAGGATTCCATACGAATTCTGTCTTTGCGAGAAAAAATGGGAAGAGCCTCTCAATCCTCTATCCAAAGAGGCAAAATTGTTGGCTAATTACGCGTTGAAGCAGTTTGAGGGGATGATTGAAGCAGAAAACGCCACTTCGCTTTGTCACAAGTTGACCATACAACCGGAAGCTACCGTAGCCGAGCGATTTGTTACCAAGAATTTGGAATTTTACAGCGTGAAGATCACCGTGTTACCGAGCGAAGGAATCTTCACTGGTTACGTGGAAGTGGTTCGCAAAAATGGAAAAATGGATGTTAAAATGCTGACAAAGCGATTTGCGCGCCAGAACAAATACGATAGTCAAGGCGATTGTGTTAAGGAACTTGAAGATTTGAGACCTGTTTGTTACTGTAAGAATTATAAGAAGAGCTGATTTAGTCAATTTCAGTTGTGTGGGTGAATCGCGGTGTTTTTCATATTGGGATAAATTTATTCTTCGACTTCCGGTTTGACATCACAACTTGCGGGCTCAACACATCCCAATCCAGTGCTTAAACGACGGAATCCATTTTGGCAGACGCAAACTCCTCTCACTCCTTTCGGAAGGCACTCAAAGAAACGACACATCTGTTGATCTGAGTCGCAATGACGTTCGCAAGCTCTCGAACATGGAGCGAACACTTCGTTTGCGGTACATTCAAGAGGATTTGCTGAAAATTATAAGCTTCCGGTGGTCTTGGTTCATGACTTACTGGAGTGATCGGATGTGACTGTAACAGCGGTGGTCAGTAGTGAAAAGAGAAGAAGACAGTGAACTAGCCAGAAGAGTGACATAATCCAGATATGATTGAAATAGGACGACATTCACCTTAGTTGGTCAAAACTAGTTTCGTGATCAAACAGTTATAACCAGTTTTTATCGCAAAGAATGTTTTGCAAATAGATAGAAAAAGCAAAATACAATCAAATCAAAGTAAGCAAAATTTTTGTTTAGTATGGTTTGATTAACCTACATTATTTACATACTGAGCACAGAAAGCTCAGCACTGTGTTCACTGGCAACAAAACTGCAATAAAAGCCCGGGAACAGCGGATGACGAGCATTTCTAGTTACGTTAGTCTTGAAAGGCGTGGTGCTGACTACAGAAATCGAGTTTGGGTGAAGTCTTTCTGAACTTTGCCAGACCTAAAAAATTTGTTTTAGCCACTATTGAAGAGCTTCTTGTATATACAAAAAGGACAGAGTAATTACCGAATTGAAAAAAAAACACATACACACACAATTCTAAGTAAGACTTGAAAAATTTAAAATTTAGGTATTGCAGTGGCAAATACAAATTTGTAGCCTTGATCGCAAATAGACATCAAACAAATTTGTCGTTTTTTCAACAGCTTATTTATCACTTTTTTGGTTTATCAAATTTATAACCATTAAGAAATCGGCCTACCTTGTGCAATTCACATAGTTGCCGCAAAACGTTCTCAGGGTCTGCACTCGGAACTAATGCATGCACATCAGCGTAGTAATTCTGTTCAATGCAAGCAATAAAAAAAGCAAAGTCATTTTCACTAATTACTAGACTCGTTCTCTTTGCTCTTTGCGTTGCTTGATAGATCATTTGTCGAGCTAGCTCTCCACACAATAGAGCGTCTATACAAAGAAACTTCATTTTGGTTGAACAGCAAGCGAGAAATTCAGAAAATCGCGCTGAATCCTAAATTACTACCTTAAAATTACCATATGAAGTGGCTTAAACAAGCCTGAAGAGTGAGCTCGTCCTTTCGATTTTGCCACGAATGAGTCAAGTTGACGAAATTCACGTATTTGGCAAAGCCATCGGGAGAGTTGACCAAAGTATCCACAAGTAATAGCAACGCTTCATTCAACTCGTCATTGCTCACATCGGTAGCAAAACTACTACGCACTATATCCAGAAGACCAGTTATTCCTGTGCACTTTAGTCTTCTGATTGCTAGCATAATTTCGTGATTTGAGCTCCAAAAATCCTTTTTATGACCGGAAAAATACAACATTCGGCCATTTTCCTTCTTCGTTCTCTTTGAACCAACAAGTAGCGACATTTGAAAACGCACTCCATAGTTCGTCACTCTAAAACAAGCGGTTTTACAAAATATCGTATGATGACAGATACACTATGGTCAGATGATAAGAGAGAATTCGATCCACAAAATAGCTAAATCGTGCAGAAACTAGTTTTAGGTTTGTCCATGACTCGTCTTCGCAGTTTGCGATTATAGCAGACAAAATCTCCGGCGGATAGACTTTAGACTTGGGCCTGGTGACATTTCTGTCGCTTGCGCGTGAAATTTTTCGAAAAGGAAAGCATTTCAACATGGCAAACGACGCCAAAGAGAATAGAACAGAGCCGCTCTCTTTTCAATCAATAATCGCTGAGTCATTTTGCGTTACGTCATTTCTGGTTAGTCTCGAACACAGCACAGTGTAGCTTGATGCCAGAGGGGATTGTTGACATTTGTTAAGGGAATTAATCGAAAAACTGACCATAACTTAGCTTGAAATGTTGATTTGAACATAAATTCAAAATTTTCAGGTCAGGTAATGTGTTTGTGTCTGTTGTGTTGTAGAGATTGTGCACACGTAGAGCTGATATTCGAGCCTGAGCAAGATTATACAAAAATGTACCAAATCCTTGATGTTGTGCTTACAATAAATTTGTTCATTAAAAGTCAAAGCGGAGCTCGAGCTGGCTGGTTAGACAAAAAAGGGGATTTGGAATAAACCTTATCAAGCCGGTCGGTTCATCGGTTTCACTAATAATGTCATCAATTGGCCTATCGATTTGTTAAATCATTCAGCAAACAAACGATCAAAAGGAAAATAGTCCTTTCACTAAATCTTTTTGTTTGCCAATGTTCCAATGCTTCCCATTCTGCAGCTGAAAAAGATCAGCAGGCCCAGTTCATGGTGAGTTGAGTGTTGTGTTTGAAGCTTCATTCTTTCAAACCTTATTTGCATTCAGTAGAGCAGATTCGAGCAATTTCACTCAAATTTCATATCTGTGCAGACTAAAACTCCACTTGAAAACAATTTTAAAGACGATCTAGAAACTGCCAACTTCCAAAGAATTTTCGTTTTCTTTCAACAGGTAAGAACGCCGTTCTCATAAATTTAACTTTTAGCTATTGTTGCAGATTCTCTTCTGTGAGGTCACCGATGAGATGCCACCAAAATTAAGCTTGTTGGTGTTTCAGTATGAGAGACGGAAAGAATTGAATGAAATTACGAGATCAGAGCCAGGGATGAGCGGAATTCCGACTTCCGTAATTCCGGGTGTTTTGAGCACTTCCGACTTCAGCTTCCGACTTCCGAAATTGAAATTTACACTTCCGCTCATCCCTGTTGGTCGGTTTCTGAGTGTGGTCAATTTACGCATCAGATGTTCAGGAATGGGGGAACTACGCACCAACAGAATCCTTGTTGTGGCTTCTAGGATTCTACAATTTCGCTAAACATCTAGTACCAAACAAATAAATTAGCTGCAGGGCGTCTTTAGTCATTTGTTTTGCTGATTGTGTTTTCATATGCATTGCGAGTTCTTGCCGACTTCCGTTTTCTGTAAAATCCGCTATAAATGACAATAATGCAAAAACTTGGATTTAAACACATAAAGAACCGTTCCAAACCCTCAAAAGAACTTTTTTCCAACTTCCAACTCGTTCAGCGTCTCAAAACACCTAAAACAAGTATACGCGTACCCATCTCAAGGCCAAGGTCGTTCGGAGCTCCTGCCACGGCACTGCTTATCGGGCGCGGCAGCAGCGCCTTGTGATAACGATCTCAGGTAATCAATTGTCGGACGCGCCGAGAAGATCTGAAGAATGCGATCCTCTTCTCTTTCCCAGCTTAGTTCCTTGTTATCCGCCTCAAAAGACATTTAGTCCCCAAGGCCGCCTCTACAATTTCAGAGTTGCGAGTAACTTTGCGCGTATTGTTTATTGTGGTGCGCGGCGATTGTCCAAGGTCAGAACTTTGCGCTCTAAACGACAAATGACACTTTACAACCAGCTTTGCGTGTTCTACGGCACATAACTGAGGGTTGTTTGTAGTTGGCGTGTGATTCACCAAGATGACTGCACGTGAGAACTAGCACGTTTCCAGGAGCTCTTAAAGCCAACAAACACACGACGATAATAAACAAGTTGAGTTTTACATTCAATTCAGTTTTTGCTCGCCTACGACTTCCTTCTTCCGCGGGTGTGCAACTTTGCAATCACCCGTGCGTGTAAACACAAATTACGGTCTTCTAAGATCAATCTCCTCCTTATCGTCTGTCTGGGGGCATCCATCACCTCTCAGTGCGGCTGCGTGTGAATTTGAAATGCAATTCTTCATAACTGTGTGCTCGCCGCGAGCGCGCGAACTCTCGACGAACCCCTTCTCCGTGTCATGCGTTTGCCGCGCCCGCGCGCTCTGCAGCAATTTACAGATCGCCGTCGTCGTCGTCAACTTCTCCGTCGCCGTCGGGCGATGACCTCGCGCATGCGCGCGCGACCACCAACGAGAACGAACTCCCGCTGAAGGGGGGAGGTGGACGGTGACAGTCGCGCGCCCACGACGGCCACGACCATATCTCCCCCGACTCGCTCGGCAACGTCCGCGCCCACCGAAGGCATTTTATAGATATCCCCTTGGGTTGCAGAGCGTAGAACAGTGTCAGTGTGTCAAACGCGCGCTGATTCCGCAAACCGCCGCCGCCGCCGCCCTTGGCCTCGTAGCAGCGACGTTCCGAACAAGGAGAGATGAAAGGTAAGCAGGCCACTAAACCAGGTTTCTGGGTCCCGATCACCCCTTGACCCTCCTAACGTTGACCCAACGACGCCGCTTCTACTCTGCCAGCTGCTGCCTCATCTACCTCCGCCCTCAGGGCCACACAGCTCTTACCTCCTAATAATTCATTATTTCAGCTCTCACCCAAAACGAGCTTATTCCTTGCAGTGTTTGCGGCGACAAGTCGTCCGGAATCCACTATGGCGTGCACACCTGTGAAGGCTGCAAGGTATGAGGACACACGGTTGCATTCAGGCTCTCATTTTTCTCTCTAGGATTCTTCCGTCGTAGCCAATCCATCTCGAACAGCAGCTACAAGTGCACCCGTGGCCAGAACTGCATTGTCGACCGAGTGAACCGGAACCGCTGTCAGTATTGTAGGCTACAACGATGCTTAAAGGTTGGAATGAGCCGATCAGCTGTGATTTTGGACGAAGATCGAAGAAAACAAAAGAGAAGGTGGCTGATATTGTAAGAATTAAAAAACCAGATTACGTGATCTAAAATAATCGCCTCTTCAGGCTCGACAGTACCAGCAACAAACCACCGCTGACCAAGTGCCCACGTGCTACTCCTATCCGAGCTCCGACATCCAGAATGTGATACCGATCACCCTACAACAGCCAATCAGCCCCCTCTCAACCAATCTACATTTCCGGCGGCTATTCAGCCGCAAATAGCGTTTACATGACGCATGCCATCGCCGATGCGCCTATCAACTATACCGTAGTCCCCGAGTCCGCCTCTGACTACGCGCAGATGGCGATTCCTGGCTCAGAGCCGCCGGGAGGAAGTTCCAACGCTGCCGTCTACCCGCAGCAAACGATGGTCGAAGCGCCCGATTTCATCAAGAATCTCACTTCCTTCTTCCTCGACTCGTTCGCGTGTGAACACAAAAACTTCAACTCACTTCCGGAGCTGTTTGACCAGAACACGGTAGGTCTTTGTGGTTGGCTGGCTGTTGCGCCGGCGATGGTAGCCGCGCGGCGTTGAGGGGGTAATCGGGGTCATCGGCGCCTCGCGCATTACGACATCGACTGGCACGAGCGGCGACGTTGTTTTGTAGTTGCGCTCGCGGGGTCATCAAGGACACTTTTAATTTAGGGAGGCAGGCATACAGGGGGCGACGGTTTAGCGGAGAGTGAAAACGATTTAGGGATAAGATCTTGTGTGCGGTATGGT
>MQUG01003885.1:0-35281 GCA_007213375.1 Steinernema feltiae | reverse complement strand
TTTGTAGAATCATTCCTGACTTGAATCGTGATGCCAAAGTTGCCATTTTGTGATCGTTTTGTCGTGATATATGGTTGTAATTTATAGAAAAAGTGGAGGTTACCGTGATGATGCTGTCGAGTGAGCTGGCTGCTACAGTAACCCGTGGATGTCCCGCCAAAGGCGCGTTTTGCTGCAAGTTTTGAGGCCAACGTTGCCATTCTACGATGTGTTTCTCCTGATTTATTGTGAAATCGTGAAAAATGGCACTGAGGATGCTCTATACTCGATTCCCCGGGACAAAAGGGATTATTCGCGCGTCAATCACGGCGGCTTTTGCGAGCGCCCCGGAGAGCGCCCCGCAAGGCCGGAATTTGAGTAATTACCGAATGTCACACGAGAGAAGAAGAGAAGAGATTAGTGGAGTTATGTTTGCGCGCGCTAGCGCCAAGGGTCAATTGAGGAGTTACGTCTTCTTTCGTCTCGTTAGACAAGACGCTCGCGCGCGCGCGCGACTGGGATTACGCAATCCGCGCGCCAGTCGCAGCGGCGACGAATCGCGTGTAATTGTAATCTGTCTCATCGCACATTTATCCATCTGTCTAGCGCGCGCGCGGTGTCATCTGCTGTCTGTGAGTGACAATCTGTTCCTATGTACGTCTAGACATGTCCGCGTACTGTCTGCAAAGTGGCGCTGTGAGTGAAAGTGCATTTTGTGTGTGCTTGCAGTGGGTTCAGGAGTCAAATGACCACGATTGTTGTCTGTTTTTGTGTATTTTTGTAATTTGATGCCGATGGCACGTGTTGTGGCCGATAGAATCAGCAAAAATCAAAAACAAAAGGCAGAAAATACACTAATCCGTTCTGGATGTTTGTTTGTGCGATTGTTGACAGTTTGGGCCGCGCTTTGAGACCTCAAATGACGATGGAATTGACGATTCGATTCAACATAGTCTGTCTGTTGTCTGTCTCCTTGCAATTCGCACTTTTATTCATCTGTCTGGCGGATGTCGCCTGTCTGGGACTGTTCCGACACGTCTAGACTGTCCGGAAAGTGCATTTGAAAGTTGCTCGGTCTGTCTAGACATTTTGCAGCGGTTTATTGCCTTGTGGAGACCTTATGGGCGTATTCTGCACGCTTGGTTGTTCACCTACATCGCACCGTGTACGCTAACGCTCTTCAACCAGTGCAAGCAGTCCGTTGTCAACTCAGCCTTCTTTGTGCTCATGATCGGTGGTGTCGATCACCTTCCGTTCACAATTAACCTTCCCCAATTAGTGAGAACACCTGTCAGATCGATTTAATTAACCAATTAGCGCAGAGTTCACGCAGAGTTCCACTTGTCCCCTTTTTGTGGCTGAAGGAAAGCGGTTTTGGCGCGCTCGATTGTAATTTGATGCCATGTGGATGTGGATTTTCAGTGTTTGAGAATCGACAGTGGCTACAGTACTCCTAGGCGCGTGTCAGGTGCGCTGCAACTGGGCAATCCTACAAAATACGCTAGCTACAGTAACCCTTTGCGGTAACTTGATTGAATATCCTCTATTCTTCGGCTTAAAACTGAAAAGCAAACAAAAGATCAATTACGCATGCATCGGTTTGATTGACATCAGCAGCGCGCGGAGTGCGCTAAGCGAAATTTACTCATTAATTGCGCTGGCGCAAAATCCCATTAATATTTGCGACCGCACATCGACTCGTTGCATCTTTTACGCGCAACGTTGCCTTTGTTCTGTGTTTTGGATGGTTGCATTTAGGCTACAGTAATCCCGTTGATCAGAAGAGCGGCAAATGGTCCGCTTTTCCGCAGTTTTCCGGTGTTTTTTTGTGAATTTCCGGCCTGCGGGGGGGTTCTTGCCAACGCAATTTATGTTCAATCAGCTTTATAATCCAGGTTTTGAGCCCAAAAATACAAGAAACCAAAAAAAATGATGATTTTCTGGCTGTCCAAACCAAAAAATTGCTACAAAATGTGCTTTTTAGTGATTTTTCAGCTGATTTCAGGTCAAACCTGCCTTCCTGGCGGTTTACTTCATTATCAAAGCACCAATTTGCATTTTGTGGATACTGTAGCTTAGAAATCGACCTTAGTGTCTCTATTTTCATTAAAATCACCATGTGTGGTCCAAAAAAGGCTCAAATTTCACTTTCACCAAAACTAACTGACCATCAAATCACTCGTCGCTACTACCACGCCGCTAATCTCCGCGTTTCGGCCCGAGTGCGCATCGCGCGTATCAATTATAAACGAGTTCCAATTGTTCAGCGCACTGTCAGCGCACCGTTTTCGCCGTGTGCGCTAAATGATATGTACGATTTTTGGCGGCGTCCGTTGTTGATTGTTGTCCTCCCATCGGGTTGCAGGCCGCTTGCAGGCCGCTTGCAGCCAAAGGACGCGCGCGCGTTTGTTGATCGATTTGCGACGAACGCGCGCTTTAATTATTCTTGTCCATGTGCCGCTGCCGTTCTTGGCTATGCGCATACACGGAGACCATTTCCGGCGCGCGAGAGCGGCGAACATATGGTGCTGCGGTGGTTGGTGGGCGGAGGAGGAGGGTTGTTACCTAACGAACGCGGCCATCGATTGTGTGAGGGTCCTTTATTGAGGGTCCTGGTGAAGCTGCTCGGTTGAGTGTGGGCCGTTTTTTGGGCGTTTTGGGACCACACACGAAGATTCTCTGTGCGGTACAGATTTGCCAAAGTGTAAATTTTGCGATTTTATGAATTTCTGTCCGATCGACGTGTGTGGCCACGTGTTGGTGTAAGCCAGATCACTGGTTAATCAAAATGGACCACACACGTCGATTGACGCTTAAAAGGGGTTAAGACAACCATATTGATGATTTTTAAGACGTTTTGCCAAAAATTGACTGCTAATGACCACCCAAGAAGACAATACAATTCTCAAAGTCCTAAATCTGAATTTTTGCTCATTTACTTCATGTGTGGTCGTGGCTACCTCCTAATTGTAGTCCCAACCTCTTAATGCACTCAAAAACACATTTGGACCACCCGGAAAGAAATTTTGATGAAAAATCTCGAAATCTTTTATATTTCTATCTCAGCATACTGTAATCCATTGGGTTAACTCGCAATCTTGCCACCTTTGCACAGACCATCGTCCATTTCCGCTTTTTTATGTCCCCAAAATCAAGTTCATGACTAACGTCACGAGACTCAACCGTCCGATAAAAGACTCGATCGTGTGACTCACGCGCGCCTCCGCTCGATCGCCTCTTAACCCCTAAAATTGTCGCGATTCGACAAATAAAATGTAATCTTGTTCCGCCGGCCTCTTGAGGGCGACCGCGCGAGAGGAAAACAAACAGATTTTCTCACTCAATCGTTGGCAGCGAGCGGTCGCTTGTCTGTCTGGCTATGTGCGCGTCTGTCAACGTCGGCGCTTTTTTTTGACGCCGAAATTTATGCGCGCCGCGTTTTTACGAGCCAATTGTGGAATGTTGCGCGCATTGATTGAATTTTTTGGCCTAATTTTTGGTCTTTTGCGGTCTGCAATTGATGGCTGAATGGTCAATTGCTAGGCTAGGTTCACAATCGGCGTTTAAAGACGACGTTCGGAAGCTTTGGGTACTGTAGATGGAGCATTTTTTGCTCATGACTGTAGTTGCTGTGATTTACAGGATGTATTCGTTGTTTACAACGCTGAAGGTTACTGTAGTGCGAGGAATTTTTACGATGAAATCAAAACTTCAGAATTTAGGGTCTCAAGGCTTCAATTGACCAATTTCCGTGTTTTCGAGATACGAATTCGTTCTGTGTGATCGTCTAGACGTAACCAAACGACCAATTTACCTCAAAACTAGCTATCGGTGATCCTGACATGACTTTTATCGACTTTACAGCGCTAAGGGTTACTGTAGGGTGGCATTTTTGAATGTAAACGATCAAATTAACCATTTCTATTGATATAAACAGCAAATATCGAGGGTCTCAACGCGTTTTTTTTTTACGTTTTTTAAGACATAAATTGCTGCCACGGCTGTCGTGGAGCGTCTAGACGTAAACACACACAAAGTCCCGTAGTTAAAAGTTCAAAACACCGTCTTCTTCACGATATTTGTGCACTCGAAAGTGCACCGCGGTCCCGAGGACCTTTTCCACAGTCCTGACTTTCCTTCCGCTCGCAAATCGATCAGGAAAGACAGAAGAAGAAAATGCGTCAAATCAGCGTTGCGAGATCAATTTGCCCTTTTGGAGTTGATTTTCTGACAATGAGTGTAATAAAGGGACTTTTCGAGTTTGTTACAATCTAAATTGAAGCTTTTCAGGTTTTTGGCACAAAAAAAACGTTTTCACAAGAGTCACTTGGACCACACACGACGAAACTTAATTTTTAATGCCAAAGCTGTCTTTAACAGCTAAATTTTATTTTTTTTCACTATCCAGAGCGTTTCTGAAGCCCTGGATGTGAAGCTAGACGAAAAGAGGAGCTAAAGACTAAAATTTCAATTTTGAAATTGATTTTTCTTCCTTTTTCTTCCTAAAAACGCAAAAAGTACAAAAAAATCCAATCCTTCCAGCCTCATTTATGGTCCTGATCATAAAATCCTCCAAACCCCCCAAATCCTCATGCCTGACTCTGTGACAACCACAAAATCAAAGCTCTTCGGCATCTTTTGGTCGCTGCGCGGCCTAAAACCAGTCTAAACTGTTGCCTTCCTCGGCGCTGTCCTCGCCGAGTACTTGATCACCTTGTCATCACCGCCATTTACGACGACGACGACGATCTCGTAGTCAGATGACATTGCGCTCGTCGGCCTTCCCCTCCCCCTCTGTCGGCTCTGTCGCCGCTCCGCAGCAGTTTTACACCCAAATTCAGCGTCGCAATCGTGGCGTGTCGCGCTAAAAACCGTGCAATTTTTGAGTTTTTCAGAAACCTCACTCGATGATGCTGCCGCTACCTCATTTGCTTCTTCTTCTGCTACTCGCCACGACTACAGTAACCCTCGTCGCGGGAACAGAGCAACTTGATGTGGTCGTCGGCAACGAGCCAATGTTCGTAAATCTTGTGGCGTTTTCAAAGATTAGATCGACGTTTTGATTGATTTAGGAAGTGTTCGCGGGTCGTTTGCGATGGCGGCGGAGTTGTAAACGCGACGACGACGACGAGTAACGGAGATTACGGGGCGCCAGCGACGGAGATTGCGGCTTGCGAAGATTGTCGATTCTGTGCGGACAGAGGATTCAGGTTGGTCGCTGGTTTTGAGCTTCAAATCGGTGTGAGTATCTGTTTAGCTGTTTAGCGGAACACACACGTTGATTTTGAGCAAACTGGCTTGAAAAGACGATAGAATTAGAGGAAAATGACCTAAATAATAAGCTTAAAATCAGGTTCCAAAAAGACCAAAAACATCGAAAATTCGTATTTTTCGGGCCTTTGGAGTTGGTTGGACCACTCACAAAGCTCAAAAATTGAATTCTCAGTTAACATAATTGTGGAAAATTTGAACATTTCAACATTTCGATGTGTGTGGTCAAATCTAGCTTGGAAAGCATGGTTTTCGTGGTCTGGCAACGCCAATTCCAGATCCGTTGTTCAAAAAACGACTACTGATTACGGTAACTTCAACAAATCAACTCCAAAAGGGCAAATTGATCTTGCCAACGCTGATTTGACGCCATTTCTTCTGTCTTTCCTGATCGATTTGCGAGCGGAAGCGAAGTCAGGAATGTGGAAAAGGTCCTCGGGGACCGCGGTGCACTTTCGAGTGCACAAATAACGTGAAGAAGACGGTGTTTTGACCTTTTAACTACAGGACTTTGTGTGTGTTTGCGTCTAGACGACCTCAACAGCCGTGGCAGCAATTTATGTCTTAAAAACGTAGAAAAACGCGTCGAGACCCTCAATATTTGCTGTTTGTATCTACGTAAATGGTTAATTTGATCTTCACATTCAAAAATGCCACCCTACAGTAACCCTAGTGCTGTAAACTCGATGAAAGTCATGTCAGGAGCACCGATAGCTAGGTGAATCGGTGAAATTTTTACAACTTTGCCAGATCACATACAATCATGCATCGTGTTGATCGTGGCAGGAGTCTCAAGCCCCAAACCGGCTGCCTAGTCGACAAACAGACTCATCACCCACTAATCACCCCTCATTTCAGCGCCTGTTTACGCGCCGATGGCCAATGCCTCTGCGATCATTTCCTCCCTGAGAGCTGCGACCTTGACGAAGACCGAAAGGAGAAGAGCGGAGACGTCCGGAAGGAGTATTGCTATCAATACGGTACGCATTCACTCCAAAATCCCACCGTAATCCTTTCGTTCAGCGCTGCGGAAGCTTCCCGCCGTCCATCCGCACGTCAAGGAGACGTACACTTCGGTCGACGTGAAGCAATTCTGGTTGCAGCCCTACTGGGCCGCTCTACAGCCCGAGAGACTCGTTTTCAACTACAAGTACATGGAACTGGTAGGTGGCGAGCTGTCAGTATACGGTGCTACAGTATACGCTGCGTTGCAGGTGCCAGAATACTGTATGGGCTACTTTGTGGCGCAGAACGTGTGCGTCAGCTCGATCGACATGGACATGTCGCAGGACTTTGACGGCGCCGAATGGCCGCTCGAACTCCAAATCGACAACGAAGTCTTTGATCACACCGAACGGGCCGAATTCTGGATTACGGTAGACGTCATTGAGCCTTCGTACACGAAGGGGAACGTGTGGGTGAACGTGACCTCGGAGATTACGGTATTGAACCTGAAATCCACCACGAAAGAGTCGGAAGTGCAAGAAGAAACCGTAATCCCGGAAAAGAACAAAGAATTCTGGAAAGCATACGGTATCTACCTCGTGGGCGGCGCTATTAGCCTGGTTGTGTTAGCGATTGTGTTGGCATTCGCAGTATACTGTAGCTGTCGACCGCAGAAGCAGGGCTACGTGGCCGGAAAGACGGACAAAGCGTAATAAACGAATTTATTGATGATTACGGTAACACATCCATCACAATCGCTCCTTGACTCGATCGAAGAATTCGCCGATGAAGGGGAGTCCGTTGCGGCCGGCGTCCCGACGCGCGTGGTGGAAGATGTAGAGGCAGAGGACGGCGATCACGAGCAGCAGGAAGCCGATGAGGTCGTCGTCGTAGTCGCAGTCGCCCATTTTGGGGTCTAAATCAAAGGA
This sequence comes from Steinernema feltiae, assembly GCA_007213375.1. Lineage (NCBI taxonomy): Eukaryota > Metazoa > Nematoda > Chromadorea > Rhabditida > Steinernematidae > Steinernema > Steinernema feltiae. The sequence continues at coordinate 28,157 of MQUG01003885.1, read as the reverse complement.
ATTGCGGTGTTGATGGGTGTTGAGAGACTTACGGAGAGAATCAACTGATCGTTGAAGGTGGAAAGGGGAGAAATGAAGAGCGGAAGAGCGTCTGGACACCGCAGACAGACGATGACGCGACAGATTGACCGCTGGCGACTCGGCTTCTTGTGTCCTGAAATGAATAAATTTTAAATGTTTTGTTCCCTCATGCTCCGCTCATCCTCCGTAAGTTAAAGTAAGTTACGGTAGAGCACATGACGCCAACAAAGAGAACGGAGGAGAGACCGGCTTATAAACACTTGATCTCGAGTGTCTCGCAGCGATTCAACGACGAAATTTGAACGAGACGATTATTTCGCACGTTCGGTCGCTAGTCGGACGCTGCGCGATCGACTCGACAGCTTTGCATCCGCCGCGAGAAGTCGATTCATCGCTCTGCTCCTGAGTTCCGGTTGATCACGAGCTAATGACGCCGATGATCCTCTTGCTCTTGTTGTCACGATGCTCGCCAGCGCCTACGGTGAGTTTCTGCATCCGTGATCATTGTCTTCATTTCTGTGGAGTTGCAGCGAGGCCTCAAGAGGCACCACCAAGTCAAGACATGGAAGGACTGCAAATCGTTGGATACGCATTGGAACGCGTCTTTCGCTTCACGGACTACGCCAAACTTGTTATTTTGGATGATCAGTTCCATTTGGCGGTGAACGTATATTGCAATATGTAATCACGAACGGTAAGCTGAGGACTTTGCACCGTCTGAATCATTTGTTTTTTAGATTTTGGGGAGCTTGTTCATCTCCACCAAGGATTCGACAACAAGCTGATTGTACTTCAATACGGCGACCACTCGTTTGATTCACACAGCAGAATACTCAAGGATACGAAATTGCGGACGTGAACGGATAGAGCAAGGCTTTACGACCTCGCTCAACTCAATGTATTGAACATCACGTATGTTGACGTCGTTGCGTTTATTATCTTCCTTCAAATCTAGGTCTATTGATCCCAAAGAACGGCTCAACTCGCGGGAATTGGGATTTGAGCGAGCCAACGAATCCTCTGCCGTCTATGATTTCGCTTCTTTCGTGTACGAGGATCGCGTGTATTTCGAAGGAGGATTTACGAATACTGCCTTCAGCGGTTTTTAGTTCTTCGCAAACTCGAGAGACTTGTCTGTAAGTTGGGAGAAAATCAGAGATTCCATTTTGTTTTTCATATTCAGGTGGGAATGAAAATCCCGGTCGTCGATATCACTTTGAAACCTCCATTCTGTCACAGTTGTCGTTTGAACGAATTAACAAACGCAGTTGACCCTGAAGACGATGAATGGATTGCTTCGCTGGTCAATGGGATCAGGACGACGCGCTCGTGGATACATTGCAAATATTGGACCGAATACGGTGAAGAACGCATTGTGGTTGGGGGTGGCGAAATGAGTCTCCCAGATGATGATAACTTTTGTTTCTACTTCCAGAGACCGCACATGAAGTAGGTTCTCGTTTCAATTATTGCTTTAATGTGCTCTGTTCAGAGAGCCGTGCTTTTTCGCTGGGGAAACAGGCACATCTTTCAAGAAGTCCAGGCGGCGCCCGTGGAACCCGTTTGGATGGCGGACAATTCAACGACCACAATAACGCCCACCTCCACTGCTCCCGTTGACTCAACTGAAGACAACTCTGGCGGAAAAGTGAACTCGAGCGGAGCAAAGTCGATTTATGTGGATTTTCGTAATAAATTTATTCTCTGCGTTCTATACCCACGTTTCTAATAACTCATTGCGTTTGTTCAGAGTGCTCAGCTCTTCTGGATAAGTTTGGAAGCGTTGATTCTGCTGCATAATTGCGGCTTTTGGAAACTTCAATTTCTGCGGTTCGAAGTCGCCTCTCAGCTGATCGCTCGCTTCGGCCAGAATCTCGATCTTCTCTTTGAGTTCGGTGTTCTGCCAAATAGAGTTCCAAAATGAACTTGTTTCGGTCATCCGTGTTCTCCTTGAGCTCCGAGTTCTCCAAGAAAAGTTGTTCAATGAAACGCTTCTTGGCTTCGAGGTTCGACACGAGTTTCTCATTCTCCGCTTTAGCTTCAGCGTACAAGCGGTTCAAGTTGGCCACTTCCTTATTGGAGGTCTCATGCTTGGCCTTCTGCTCCTTCATGGCGGTCTGGTGATATTTCTTGAGCTGCTGGAGCTCCTGCTTCAGGCAGGAGGCAGGCATAGATTCCTTGATTGCAGCTTTCTGCTTCCGTTCCTTCGTCACTTGTCTGAGTTCGACGTAGAGGCGGCGGAGTTGCTCCTTGAAGGTGGTTGATTTCATAATTGCTGCTTTATGATTTTTGAGTTTTGAGCGACTCGGACGCCTTATATAGACAGAAAAAGCGATGCTCTTCTCGAACGCATCGCTTTTCACCACTAATGCAACGCTTGTCCGCTACTAGTAATGCTACGCTTGTGCGCCTTGCTTTTATGTCCTTAAATGCTGTGGAAGATCCTTCAGAACAAACCAACAAGCGTCAAATCATGACACCAACCAACTTTGAGGAGCAACTCCGCCAACTCTTCGCCGATTACAATCAAGTCACGAAGGAACAGTTCGATGAGCAGCATGGCATCGTTCAAGCCGCAAAGGACCTCTTCGAGAAGGCACTGATGGACTGCAGCAGACCGATTGTGGAGGAGTCAACCCAGGTCAAGAGGCTCAAAGCTGAACTGGCAAAAGTGAAGAAGGAAGCAGCTCACTTGAAGCTTGAAAACGAGAAGCTAAAGTCGGAAGCAAAACGCCTCAAATTCTCGAATCTCCAACAATGCAAAGCTGCAAACGAGGTTCACTGCCTGAAGGAGGAAGTCCGACGGCTCAAGAAATTCAGCCATCAGGTCGTCATGAAGAAGCAGAAGGCCAAGTACGCGCAGCTAAATGAGAGCTCCGATAAGGAAGTGGCCGACTTGAGCCGCTTGTACGCTGAAGCTAGAGCGGAGAATGAGAAACTCGTGTCGAACCTCGAAGGCAAGAAGCATTTCATTCTGCAACTGTTCTTGGAGAACTCGGAGCTCAAGGAGGACGTCGAGAAGTTGACCGAAGAGAACAAGCAGATGCGAGAAGACTTCGAAGAGCACGAAGTTCAGGTGACAAAAACAAGCATTGTGCACAGAGATGAGAATGATCGGAATGTCCATCCCTTCCTGCACGAATTGAAAGCCGCGCTCCAGAATCAAGAATCACCTGAACCGAACGCAGAATAAACCTTTTTAACGTGGTGTTTTCATTTAAATAAATTCGTGTTTTCAATTTTTTCCCATCTTGCAAATGAATTTTGCTCTTTTTGCACAGTTGTACAGTGCACAAATTGTCCCAGAAACCGTCTTTTGCGAGTAATTTAAGATTGCATTCTGTGTTCTGCCGGCTTCGCGCAGCAACGACGGACCACCTCGTTGATGATCTCGTTCGTTGGAGACGCGCGATGCTCACCTCTGACATGCTGCCCCTGTTGTTCTCCCCGTCCCTATCGTAAGTCGTTGATGATCTCATTGGAGAGACTGTTCGACTTGTTCGTTTTTGCATTTTCGCATCTTCAACTTTAATGTTTTGGAGAGGAAGAGGACGAATTTGATGAGGACCTCCATGTCGACGTCCAAGGGCCTCAATTTAGCCGCCATGACACGGTCCACCCATTTCTCAGAAACAGTGATTTTATGGATAACAACGTTCTTCATGTTTGGAGAGTTCTTCAGTTCGTCCATTGCAATGAAGCGATTAGCTCCTGTGGGCTCTTCAGGATCCCGGAATCCGTACATCCACTTTCCAGCAACAGAGCCAACGTAGAACTCAATCCGCCGCTTCCTCGATATCCGCGTCCACTCGCAGTCGGGAATTCGTCGTTGAATGTGGCGTCCACCGCAGTAGAGATTGTCGCAGCATTTCCAAAGAGCGGCGACGCGCTCGCCGAAGACGAAAGGCACTGAGTCCATTGTGGGTGGCGATTGACCATTCCTGGAACGCCTTAAATGGATGAACGTCTGACGTTCAAAGCGACGCGAGCAAAAGCTAACACGACGCGTTCGCATAGTTCAAACTGAATTCCAAGAGGCGACGGTTAACGATGTAATTTTTGCATGTGTAGTGTTGTGCTTTAGGAAGGCTAATACGCAAGACTAAAGCACTCAGCCTATACTGCGGTAAGCGTAAGCTTAATTTCTGCAAAACCAGATCCGAATCTTGGATTAACAACGTCAGAGAACATCCACACAGATGGAAACGTCGTGTGGGGCCCGTGGAGAATAAGTCGGAATATCGGTTGCCGAACACTGCCGCCAAGTTCTTCATTCGCTCGTTCATTCTTCATTCAAAAATTTATTACCAACGCGCATTATTACCAACGAGTGCCAACTCGTCTATGCACTCAGTGTCCACTTCACTCCATATTGCCTTATGGTGAGGAATTTTCCGTTCGATCCCTCAACTGCGAATTCCTCATTTCCAGTCTTCTGGTTCGCGTATTCACGAACGAAAGGCGTCGTTTTCTTCATTTCGCGCAGGATTTTTTGTACTTTCTCGGGTTCAAAGCAACAAGCAACCTTGTAATCCTCGCCGAACTGACCCGGGTCCTCCAAGAAGCGCGCGACGATCGCGTCCACTACGTAAGGCGAGAGGGACTCTATAATAAGGCATTTTCTAATTCGAAGCGCCGCGAGTTCTGTTTCCAAGAATTCTTTTCCGCTTTCGATCGACCAGACGTCAATTGGAGTTGCCTTCCTCCTCGAATACTGTCGCTCCAGGAGTCGGTTGTAACTTACTTCGTAGCAACTGAAGTAAACACGCGAGAAATGCATCTCCTGAAGGAAGTTGAGGAGCGTCGATCCTTCCGGAGAGGCCAAACCTTCAGGCAATAAGCGCCCTACGCGAAGATAGGGTTCATTGGAGAGGAAGAAGACGAATTTCATGAGGACCTCCATGTCGACGTCCAAGGGTCTCAATTTAGCCACCACGTGTCGTTTCGCCCAATTCTCAAAAACGTTGATTTTGCAGATAACAAAGTTCTTCAGGCCTGGAGAGTTCTTCAGTTCGTCCATTGCCAGGAAGCGATCAGCTCCTGTGGGCTCTTCAGGATCCCGAATCCGTAAATCCACTTTCCATTCTCCGTGACAACGTAGAACTCAATCCGCCGCTTCCTCGAGATCCGCGTCCACTCGCAGTCGGGAATTCGTCGTCGAATGTGGCATCCTTTGCAATAGGGACCGTCGCAGCATTTCCAGAAAGCGGCGACGCGTTCGCGAAAGACGGAAAGAACGAGGTCCATCGCTGCGTTGTTCCGATCCTTCAACCTCTTTTAAATATGCGTTTTGTTAATTTTTAAGCGATGCGATCAAAACAATGCAATAGTAGACTCAACAGTTGTGACAGTGAGCTATACGTGTTTTCAACTACTTTCAAATACGACTTGAGCAGCAACGACGTGGTCGTCGTTGCTGCTCAAGTCCGGCAAAAATTGTTGCGAGATCAGATCATCAACGACGACCACGTCGTTGATGATCTCGCAACTACAAACGAACGACGTGCACTAGAGAAACACGATTTAATAGCTCAGAACGGCAATAAGCATCAAAAGCACACTTCCCAGAGCGGCATTCTTCACGGATGAGTTGACTTCATCCTCATCGGCGTCGTCGCCCTTCAGCGCTTTCTCGTCTTCTTCATAATGGCCTTTTGGTGGCAATAGATCCACATGGATGGCTGGGTCGTTTAAAGTGGTTCCCTCATGCGTGTAGCGACACGATTCATTCCCATTAGAAAGGACGTACGCGTTCGGCCTTCTAAAATCGGAAAATTCAGTTAAATATGAGAAGAGTAGCCCTCACATTTGAGCCCAAATATGATCGCCGGATTGATGACGGAAATGCGCCTTCTGCAGCAATCGAGGGTCGACTGGCTCTCCTCCCTGAAACTACCACAGTGAACGATTACAGCTCGAAAGTGGACTAACCTCCGGCTTCAGTCCCGACTCGTAGGTGCAAGAATCTGCATTTGCGCAGCCTCCGGTCGACAAGTAGATCCCACCATCGTGGATGAAGATGCCAAGGCCTTCCTTCAATGCGCTGTTAATATCCGGAACACTGACGCTCACATAGTTATCAAGCTTGACCACTTCAGTCCTAAAACAGCAAAAACCACAATCAAAACATCAGAATATCATACACCTACTCTGGATAGTTCAGTCTTAACAAACGAAGCTCATTTTCGGCCGTTTCGGGTTGATACGTAATGTAGGCGACAACCAGCTGCCCTTTGTGCATACTGTACGACAGTTCCAGGACACTGAGATCCTCGCAGTCATCAGGAACATCGGGTTGGTCGACAGGAATGAGACAATGTCCCTTGCGGTAGATCAGCTTCTGTTCCGACTTTGCAAAATCGCACTGCTCCATTCCTTCGTCCAACGCTTTAACAGTAGCTTTTGTTGTAGTCGGAGGCGCTACGGTCGTACCTATAAACCTATAAAAACAGTTCACATGGGGCTAACCAACAAGCAAAACAACTTACGTGATCTCTTTTGCAACCAACATAATCTGCGGGAAGAAGCCCTTCTGCATTTGCTGCAATACCATGCAGGCCGCCGGTGGCACCATGCTATCGTAGCCCGGATGCAGAATGACGTCGTATTTCGCATTACTGCCCAACATCACTCTGCCAAAACGGGTCTCAACGTGTTCGCTCTCACGGTACCGATGTTCCACAGACCAATCGTTGGAAGCCGCGACGACAGCGTGTTCATTACTGGACGCCCAGCCTCGTGTACCACCTGCGTTGGCTCCGGCGACTTCCTTGTAGCTGAGGTCGAAGACTTGACCCTAAGAAACGTGAGTTTAAAGCAAAAATGCAGATAAATCGACTTACAATGCGCGTCTTGTATTCCGAGGACAACGGCACGGGTCCTACGAATGAATTTGACGTTTGCATATAGAATCCTCGCTCGAAGACGACTCGATTATCAAAGTAGAATGATTGCTCGGGATTCGCGATGACCTTGTCGAAGACCGTGCTGTACTTCGCTGTCTCCTTGACATCATAGAATTGCAGTTCACTAGAGTTACTAGGAAACGGACTGAAAATAGCGGTGATTTCGGGAGGAAAACGCACAGAATTCACAAACATCTCCAGGTAGCTAAGAATTGATCCATTACGAGGTGGAGCTCTGTCATGTTTTTCCTCTTTGTCTGACGCAATCGCTTCCAAGACGACGAGTCCAAATTTTCCGCCAGATGTGAAGTCGGTCCGGAAAATCCGCCAACCTGTCCTATCACCAGAGTAGCGATGGCCTGAAAAGCGTTCGTCAATGCAGAATAATAATAATACTCACAGGGAAGTCGGTGGAGTTCGGTAATAAACTTGGTTTGGTTGAATCCTTCGAGCTCCTTCACAAAGATGCCGCCACACGCGTAGCCGACAAGAAAACTGCCGTTGTAGGAGCTGGGCTCACAGTAGTCCACCTGGGGCTTTATCATCCCAGATGTCGGATTCGGATCGGCATCGGAGAACGCGAAGAGAGCGGAGGCGCACAGGAGCACCAGATGAAGCCGGGAAAACATTGTCGCTGCAGTCGACCGATCGCCGCAGCAACTGAAGAAGACCGAGAGCGGGAAAGTTGCCAGATGCCTGAAAGTGCAATCAAGTCATAGTCAAACGATTCGCCGATCGCGAACTGATGCAAAGCGAGCGAGAAGCCAAACCGAAAAAAAAGAAAACCGATCGCGCACGAATCGCGCCAGAGCTTTTTTGAGTATTTTGGGTCATCCGTTTGGTCTCGGAACGCAAAGTTTTCGTTTGACAGAGAGCAAATCGAGATCGCCGAGCAATTTTCGCACGAGTCATTCGCACGAGTCATTCGAACGAATTATTTGAGCGATCTGACGACGTCCTCAGTTCTCTTGGCGCACAAACTTCCAAAATTTGCCCGAATTTTCGCAGAAAACTCAGCAAAATTTGTGCGCTGATTGCATGGACTCAATTCCCCGCTTGCGAACAGCTAAAACAAACATCAATTCGTTCAAATTGAACCCAGAACGAAGAAGACGACGCCGCAATAGGCAAGAGTGATGGGAATGGGCTTGAGAATGGAACGAGGAACGAATCCCGCAGCGCGAACAGCAGCGGGTTTAGTCAGCGTGCTTAGCGCGCGCGCGTTCGCCAATCAAATGCGCTCAGCGGCGGTAATCTCTGCCGTCACACAACGGCCCTCGAAAAGTGACTTCGATGCGTCGGCGTTCTTTGAACGCAGCGGAATCGCGAATGCTGATTGATCGGATCGGAAGTGGTGAGTGGGGGGTCGGGGGATCCGACTGCCACCACCACACACGACGGCGATGACGAGTTCCCGCGAATTGAGCGAGTGACTAACTGAAGCACCTGTTTATCGCCGCGTTTTTCGCAATTTTTCTCGCAGTTGGACTGGGTTTTAGGGCCCGAATTCTATTGTCGTCCGTCGTCATTAAATACGCCAAATGAAATGTAAAGTTCACACGTTCGTCCCGGCATACGGGTGCCGACGTTTTCGACGTGATTTGTCCCCTCTGGCGTTGCTTCAGCGTTTTATACTCGTTCTTCTATCATATGACCACATAGTTGCTCTGGTGCAATGGAGCCATAGTTCACTCAAAAAATCATCGATTTCAGCTTGAAAACGGTCGAAAACAGTGTTCAGATGAATCGGATTGGTGCGATATTGCAGCAAAACACGAAACAAAGCCTTGCGAACACATTGAAAGAGCTGCTTTTGCGCAATTCGGTCGAAGAAGAGCGAATAACGCTGAAACAATGCCAGAATCACGTTTAAAACCTTCGAATCCGTGAGCCGAAACGAACGTGTGAACTTTGATCATTATTTGGACTGCAAATACAAGCTAGAAAGGACCACACACGTAGCTCGTTTCTAAAATTAACGTGTGTGGTCGATTGTCACCAAAAATGAACCAAATTGGCAACAGAATGCATCGTCTCGACTGACGACCACACACGCAGAGGAACAAAAACGCAATTTTCCGATTGAGTAACATTTAACGCAAAGAGCATAAAATTGAAGTGCGTCGTAAAGATGTTCAAAATACGTTTCCGCAACGTCCGCGGAACGACGCTACGCGGACATCTAGCGGAGTGCGCGAGGCAATTTTCACTCGTCTAAATGAGTTTTTCAGCGCTATGCGCGCTCAAAGCGCGTCGGGGGAGAGCGGTGCGTTTATTGCATTAGGTCGTCTTCTCAGATGTCGAATGTTGCAGTGGGGATCCCTCGTGGGAATCAGAGATGCTCCTGTTGCGAGTTCGGTGATCGACGGCTATTTTTAGCCGCGGAGCCTCATTGGCGGAACCAAGAAATTTCGTGATTCTCGTGAAAAATGTGAAAATCCATTCGCAATTCACTCTGCACAATCTTGCCTGTTCTACGGCAGGAGAACCACGGATTATGGTAATTTAGTGCAGTTTCAGGCATGAGGTCCCTAAAACCAACCAGTGGAGTTGCGACATTCGGGAATCCTTCAATAATTGGATTTTTGTTGCAAACTGAGAGGAAAGGTACGGTAGAGTGCAAGTGTGCGTTCGTGAAGATACCGTATACTGTGCGATCAGCAGGTACACTTACGACACCAAAAATCCACAGTTAGGACCAACTGTACTTAGTAAATACGGAAATTCTAGAATTTGTTCCCGCTAAACTCCAAAATACAAAATTACAAGAATTGAACAGAATAAAATCGAGTCCTTCATCGAGTTTCCGCCTTAAAAATTCGCTTGAAATGAGGAACGAAATGAAGAATTTACTTTTTGGAGTCGTTGTCTGATGAGTTGTGGAGGTTACTGTAGTCGCAGTAACGCGCAACGGTGATCTTGTCGTTGTTTTTGTGGTTTTCGCGGCAGACAACGTGGAGCTCGGAACTGCAGCCGATGAAGTGGTCGAACGCGATGATGTAGACGTTGAATGTTTAGGCGTCACGGGTACGGTAGACGTGCTTGTAGATGTTGACTTGGTTGTTTGCGGCTCTGTCAAAGTTGCAGTTGCAGTTGAGGTTACGGTAGGTAGAGTTGAGGGCAAAGCTGAAGACGTTAACATTGTGCTGCTTGATACCGTAGTCGGTAAAGTCGATGGTGTGTTTGTGGAAGATGACGGGACTACGGTAGTCGTTGTTGCGGTTGTCTGCGTTGTGGCTGCTGGCGTTACTGTAGTCGAGCTCGTAGTCGAATTCGTCGCAGATGCTAGGGTTACGGTAGTCGTACTAGATGTCAACATTTTGGACGTTGAGGTTACTGTAGGAGTTGAAAATCTGTGGGTTGTCAATGCCGTTGTTGGAGTGGACAGAGTTACGGTAGTCAAAGTCGCTGGTTTCAATGTACTGGATACTGTAGTGGGAGAATTTGTGGACTTTTGAGTGGCTACGGTAGCTGTGTGATGATCTGTGGATGTCGATGCTAACGTAGGGATTACGGTAGTCACTGGAGTCGTTGTAGCCAAAATGGTTGTTGACGTAGAAGAAGCTAAAACGGGATTACGGTACTCAATATCGACGGAAACCAACTCTGCGTGCAGGTCGTTGAGATGCTGCTATCTCTAATCGAGTACGGTATCTTCATGAACGCGAATTCGCACTTTGCGGTGTCCTTGCGCAGCACCGAGAGGACAAATCCACTGAATCCGGGCATCGCACCGGCGCGAACCTCTCCACTCGTTCGATTGATCGGAATTTCGTGTCTGAAATCTCAATCCTGCACACCTACCGTAGTCGATCATCCGCCTACTGCTTGTAATCGTTGTCACTCCACTGCATCGCAATCTCCGCGCACTCAAAGTAGGACGTGTCGACGCGCATCGTGAGTTCGGCGTGCGGGAGCGGATTTTTGTCGTCGAAAACGTCCGAGAATATCTGCGAGTATTCATCCGCTGCGCGCTGAACGCGTGCGTCACGATGAGTCCGTCGTACACTCCGGTTGCGCTTTTGTAGTCGATTTCTCTTTCTACAGTGCATACCGTATCATCGAACAGCGAATTCGCGCCATAGATCGGCAGCGCGTTCTCCGACCACACAGAGAGATTCGAGGCGATCATGAGCGCGCTGCTGAGAAAGCTCTCGCTGTTGTAGTTTAACGCATTTTCGTGCCTAAAAATGCCTCAATGTTGTAATCGTCGTGGGTGGTCTCACGCACGTCAAACTCATCAACGAGACATCGGCGAGTTTGGCGACTCCCGATTGCACGTTTGAAACGTCGAGGCGGAGGTTCTTGGGCATTGAGGGGTACTGTAAGAGGATGGACACGTTCTCGAAAAGAGGATTACCTTGTTTCCAAGATTGCGAAATCCGAGAAAAGGACAGAGCGACTTCCCGGAAGACGCGAGCACCACGATCGGGCATTCGGCGTGCACGCTGGCGATTTTGGGAGGAGAAAACGGGTAAACGTTGCCACCAAGTGGTCCTCGGTTAGCGCATAGCCCTGAAATTGAGTATTCGTTGTGTGTGGTCCTCCATCTACCCCTCACCTTCGACTCTATCCTTGGACATTACGTAGAATATCGCGTCAATCCAAAATTCAGAGAATTGGTCGATGTCGTCAAAGGCGTTACCGTAGTCTACGAGAATCGTCTCCGCATCAAAGCAGTGCTTGCCGAAGAGCGTCATCTCATCGCCTTTGAGAACGTCATCAGCGTAGACCGCCTTCCCAGCGTTCCATCGGCGTTTTTGGGCGTAAACACAATGTCGGACACGTTGAACTGATTATAGGTTTGCATGAAAACACACGTCGACTCGTTCAAGGCGATTTCGCGCACTTGGTCGCTGGCGAAAAGGAAAAACGGAAGTTGCGGGCTGATTACGGTAGGTTGCGGCCGTGGATCTGCAAAGGGACCAATTTGTGGAGTGCTGATTGGATTGGGAAGGGGCTGTCAAAATCAAATCAAATGTTCAATGTTAAAGTTCGCACGTTCGAACTAGCGCGCACCGAATGCAGACAGAGCACTCTGTCTTCAACTAGAAATGCCACTTTGGGACATAACTCGTAATTTTAGCAAAATTTGTTCATTAGAAGATATTCGCAAGGCTTCGTTCTATCTTTTAGCGTTGATTTGGTGCAAATTCATCCAGTCGCAACCGAGAAACATCGATTTCGAATGTGCCTGTCTTTCTGGGCGTGAATTTCTTTGCTTCTTGTAAGTTCACAGCTACCGGAGTCCAAAAAACGCCAGGAAAGCAGCAAAGAACCTGCAAAAACGCACAAAAAGCCAAAAATTTGCATCAGAACCTCCCTGAAGAACAGTCACTTTCAAAATCGATGTTTCTCGGCTACCATTGCAGGAATTAGCACCAAATCAACGCTAAAAGATAGAACGAAGCCTTGCGAACATCTTCTAGAGAATAGAGTTTGCTAAAATTACCCCTAGATCGAATGCGTAGCCCAGTTAGGTCGCAAAGTGGCATTTCCCGTTGAAAACGGACCGCACTGTCTGCATTCGGTGCGCGCGAATTCGAACTTGCGATTTTTAACGGTAGATGATCGACTTGATTTCCAAAATACCTGGGATGACGGTGACGTTGCCAATCACGTAGGGAATCTTCATGAGCGCAAACTCGCATTCCGGATCGTTCGTACGAGTGATGGTCAACTCGAAACTCTCAAAGCTTAAATCAATGAGATGGATGATCCCGGTGGTCTGATCTATTGTGCCGTTGTGCCTAAATAAAGTGGAAATGCGGCGCTGATTGGTGTCTCCTACCAGTAAGGATCGTCCTGATAGCGGAAAGTGAAGTTTGCGCATTGAAAGTAGCGCTTGTCGATGACGATTGTGACTTCGCCGCTCCGAAGATCGAGGTCTTCGACGTTGGCGGTGTACTGTAGCTGGACGGGGTTGTGTGGATCGGTAACGATTAGACCTTCGTAGCCGCGATCGCTGTCAAACTGAACAGTTCGCTGCACTTGGCACAACGCGCCTTTCTGCCATTCGTTATAGCCAGAGACCGGAATCACCTTCTCGGACCACTCAGAGCGATTCGAGGCGATCATGAGCGCGCTGCTAAGAAAGATTTCTGCGTCATACTGTAACGTGCTGTCTCGTCTGGAATGAGATGCCATCGTGGGTGGTCTTACGTCCAGAAGATGCTTACGTCAGGCTGATCAACGAGACGTCCGCTTCCGCTGAAACTCCAGACCGAACGTTCGAGATGTCGAGACGCAGATTCGCCGGCATCAAATGGTACTGTAGGATGGATTAAGACAATGCTGAATTGGTTAGATTGGGATACCGTAGATGAGGATGAGTCCGATTGCGGACCGAATCCTATTGTCGGACACATTGTTGCTTGAAAAGTTGGTTCGATCGCGCAGCCGGCAGACGCGAGGATCACCGCCGGACACTCGGCGTGCACGCTGATCCACTCGGATTCAAAGTGCACCGGATGGACGTTCCCGCCCGAGGGTCCACGATGTGCGCAAACACCTGAAATAGACGGATAGTCGCTGACAATCGTCGTGTGTGGTCGTCGAAACTCACCTTCCGCTCTCTCCCGCGACATAAAGTAGAAAACCGCGCTCCGCCACTGGGTCAGATCGCGGTCGATGTGCGCGAACGCGTTACCGTAGCCCACGTGGAGGGTGCGGGCGTCGAAGCAGTGCTTCCCGAAGAGGACGGCGTTTCCCACTTCCATTTTGGAGAGAAAATCGCTCGCGCGCACCCCCTCGCCGACGCTTCCGTTCGCGTTTTCGGGTGAAAACACGATTTCCGAGACGTTGAACGCGTCGGAGGTCTGCACGAACACACACGGCGATTCAGAAAAGTCGATTTCGGCGACTTGATCGCTAGCGAAGAGGAAGAACGGCAGCGGCGGGTTGAGCGACAGCGAAGCCGCAGGAAGCGTCAGCAATAATCCGAACAGAAGTGTGAAATTCATTGCAAAGCGGAGGAACCGCGAAAGGCGACAATCTCGTACTGACGATAAGCGCTAGTTAGAGAGGGAAGCACCTTGCAGGTCGTTTATCAAAGAAGATTTTCACGACGCGCTGTTATCAGCAAGCGATAGGCTACAAATCGTTGTTTCAAATTCCGCTCTCTGCGGAATGTTGCTGTGATTAAAACTTTTACTTGGCAGATTAAAGAGTTAAACATTGGAATCAGCGTGAAATGAGTCGAGAAAGGGGACAGAAACGTAGAGAGGGGCAGAAAGGGCAGCGCTGGGAAAAGTTGACGGCGAAGAATAGAGGCTCTCTTCGAACTCAGCCTTAAATGATTCACCATTATCCTATGCAGCAAATGATGACCTACCCAGCGCATGAGGACATCCGCTCTCGCCATAACCGGCGACATCTTTCAGCTCATAGTAGGACAGGTGGAGTCCGCAGTCGTAACAGAAAAAGTCATAGAATCGGGCTCCATTGCAGGTCATACAGGGTTTGTCACTGTCTTTCTCGCACCACAGTGACGGTGCCGTGGAGTTCATGTTCGCGGTGGTGTAGAGTTTGATCCCGTTCACTCGCTCGAAACCGTCCGCAACCGAGGGAAACGCTGGGACACAGTCCACGCTATGAATGACTTGTATCGCTGCATGCACCTGAATTTGCGTGTTTTCTGCTGATTTTTTTCCGTTTCTTACCACTCCATTGACGAGCTTCACAAACTCATGATCCCCAGTTCGGGGTGGCCCGTACTGGTGGAGAAGAATTGGACCGGAGGGCGCACGACCGGAGAGCGTCGCTGCCATGACTGCTGCGAGCGAGGCCCCGAGAGAGTGGCCCGAAATCACAATCTTGTCCGTGGGAAAATCGCTTACGAGGGCGTCGAAATCTGCTCCGAACGAGGTGTTGTCCCAGAGGCTGTTGAACGAATGATAGAAGTATTTGGATACTTTGGCGTCACTGCCATGTTTATCCATGGGGACCAGAATGGCTCCCTCGAGGATTTCGACGAATACTTGCCAAAACCAAGAGCCCCTAAAAGACACAAATATTGTGTCTTTCGCTGCCGAGCGTCCAAGTTTTACAGTACAGTCAGAGCTAAAATCATAATCATCGCATGTCGTCGTGTAAGTGGCCACGGACTAAATAATGAACGCATTAAACAAAGAAAAGTCAATTTTACTCACCGAATCATCCAGCGGGCCGAATACTCTCTCAAAGCAGGCGTGATTCGAGGGTGGACTAGCGGCGCCTACGGCGATGTAGAAGCCGGCGAGTTCTTCTTCTCGGGTCATTTCTTGCGCAGCGGCCGGTAGTATCGAGATGGCGACGGCTGCCAGGGCCATGGCGGCTGTTGAACGGTGCAACATTGCTGGAAGAAGAGGTGATGACATTCGCCGTGTTTCCGATCCCTTTTATAATATATTTTTGCCGAAGCACCGCCTATCGAATGCGCCCTTCCCTCAACATCACCTGCGTTCTTTTTTTGGAAACGAGATAGCAAGGCGTGCGGAGCGAGCGGCGGAAACCATTTTTTGCAAAACTGAAACGCTCGAAGAGATGTAAACACAAATATTTGCGTTGATCCGCTGAAGTAAACATGTTGACAATCGAAGTAGTTTAAACAGTTGGTGCTAATGTGGTCAGCGGTCAAATCATACCAAAATCTGGCTCAATTAAAAAATCCGGTCACGACAAAGTGCTTCTGTCAATCGCAATGTCTTAGTTTGACTTACTGTAGTCTGTTTCACTTTTCTGAGTCACTTATCGTTTCAGTTTCTTTATTTTAGTTTCAGTTTATTGTGGACGGCGACCCGAGTCAATGTTGCAAACTCTGCAAAAAAGCAAACGAAATTATCAAAAAAAAGCAATAATTGCAACCATAAACCGACCGGTAAGGGTTTTTTTGCCGCAAAGTGATGCATATTTGTGATCAGGACTGTAAATGCAAAGCTTTTCGTTTATGAATTGTTGGAACAAACGATTCTTGGATTGAACTGAAAAAAAATGACAATTCAAACGCCAGGCTTGTCCAGCGCGAATTCCAATGTCTTTATTCCGATGGTGTTTGATTTTGTGGAATGTCGATGTCGTTGTTGGAATGGATAGTTACGGTAGTCAAAGACGTGGTGAATTTATTTCGAGCAAAAATGTGCTTATTCAGTCCTTTCTGATTTCATAATGGATCGAATCAAACACCACCGTTGCTGTTCCAAACAGAAACATACAACAAACGGAGCGTCACCGCAAAAGCAAAAGTAAGACATTTTTGATGGAAAATAGCGCCGAAATGATGTAAACACAAATATTTGCGCTCAAACAGTGGATTTAACTACCTCTGTTTTACTGTTATAGCAAAGTTCTGAAACTGCAATGCATCTGCATTGCTCGGCTAAAGTTCATAGATGACAGAACCGTGTAAATTTACAATTTGTCTATAAACAACTTCTGTCCGCTAAACTCCAAAATACAAAATCACAAGAACTGAACAAAGAATCCGAGGTAGAATCGAATTCTTCATCGAGTTTCCGCCTGAAAAATTCGCTTGAAATGTGGAACGAAATGAAGAATTTACCTTTTGGAGTCGTTGTCTCATGAGCTGTGGCGGTTACGGTAGTCACTTTGAGTGGCGTTTCTGACGTTGTCTTTACAGGTGCTGTAGAGGATGACAATTTAGGCGTCGTGGTTACGGTAGGGTTGACTGTAGAAGCAGATTGTGGGCTTGTCGTTGTTGAGGTTACGGTAGACGCCGAGACGATCGTCATTGTGGATGCGACTGGAGATGTGGCGGTGCGGTGGATTGTTGGCGAGGTAGAAGCGGTTGTTTTTGGACTTGTAGTTTTTGAGGTTACGGTAGTCGTAATTGGAACCGTAGATGTTAAAGCTACGGTAGGTAGAGAATTCGACGGCCGCGTAGTTGAGGTCATTGGGGGTACTGCAGGTGACGTAGAACTAGCAATTGTCGTCGCTGCTGTTACAGTAGTCGTAGACGGAGTTGTCAACAGCTTCGATGTTGTGGTTACGGCTGCTGTTGTCGTGGTGGGCGTAATCAAAGTGGGTGTTGAGGTTACGGTAGTTAATGTAGTGCTCGGTGTTGCCGGAGACGTTGGTGAAGTGGACTGCAAAGTACTGTAGCCTCTCGTCGCGGTTGAGGCTATCGTAGACATAATTTGGGAGGAGGACACGGTAGATTGACCTAAAATGAACCTGAAAAAACGTCAAAATGCTTGAAAATCCCACTAGAGGTCGTCGTGGGCAAATTGCTTGACCGCACTGTATACGGTATCTTCATGAACGCATACTTGCACTCTACCGTATCTTTTCTCTCGATTTTCAACGAAAATCCAATCATTGAAGGATCACCGAACGTCGTGACTCCGGTAGATTGGTTTATAGAGACGTCGTACCTGAAAACCCATTAAACTACCGTAATCCGTGCCTTTCCTACTGTTCAAAGTTAAGATTGTGCCATTGAAGCGTGAATTGCGCGCAGGCAAAATAGCTTTTGTCGATGATTACCGTAATCTCCGGATTCGGCACGTCAAAGGTTTCACTGGATCCCATGTAGTCGACCTGGAGGTTACTGTAGGGGAAGGTGATGATGAGGCCGTCATAGTTCTGGCTGTTTTGCACAAAATTCCGGTCAACGTCGCAGGTTTGTCCGCTGATCAGTCCATTGACTCCGCTCACCGGCAGAACCTTCTCGGACCACACAGAGCGATTCGAGGCGATCGTGATCGCGCTGGTGAGAAGCGTTTCTCCGTTGTAGTTCAGCGCGTTCTCTTGTCTGAAGCGAATCGATGTGTGTGGTTTCAAATGGACGAATCGGCTTACGTCAAGGAGAAGAGCGACAGATCGGCTTTGGTCGCGTCGAGACCCGAGCGAACGTTTGAGAAGACGAGTTTGAGGTGCGCTGGCAGCGAATAGGTCTGCAAAACGTGTAAAATCGTCTGAAATTCAGTCTGAATGGCGCACCTCAAGAGGGTTGATTCCGATCTGAGGACACCGGGCGAGTAAATTACCGGGGATACCGCGAAACTTGAATCCCGTGGACGCGAGGATCACCGCCGGGCATTCGGCGTGGACGCTGATCGACTGCGGCGTCAATTCAGAGTTGAACGAGTAGACGTTGCCGCCCGCCGGTCCTCGCATGGCGCAGACGCCTGAAATCTCCTCAAAATTGCGTCGTGTGTGGTCCAAACGCACCTTCCGCTTTTGCTTTGGACATGAAGTAGAACACCGTGCTCCTCCAATATTCGGAATTTTCGTCAATGGGATCAAAAGTGCTACCGTAGTCCAGAAGGAGGGTCGCTGAGTCAAAGCAGTGCTTTCCGAAGAGGACAGACATGGACGCGTTCATTGGTTTGATGAACGAGGCGGCAGAGACGCCCTCCCCGAGGCTTCCGTTCGCGTATTTTGGGGTAAACAGGATGCCCGAGACGTCAAAGTCAGTGGAGGTTTGCACAAACACACACGGCGATTCAGAAAAGTCGATTTCGGCGACTTGGTCGCTAGCGAAGAGGAAGAACGGCAGCTGCGGGTTGATTACGGTAGGTAAAGGTGTCGTCTGCTTTGTGGAGAGGACGGTGAATTGTGTGCCAGTTGGAGATACGGTAGTGGGCGGCGGAGTCGATGATGAAGTGGAGGTTACGGTAGAATAACCTGAATTTAAATTCTTTCAAATTTGGCATAAAAACGGAACTGTGGATGGTCTCAAACGGAAAGCTAAAATTTCATGAAAACTATCGATGTGGGTAGTCAAATTCTGGTCTCAAAACGAACCTGGCGCGCTGCGGATCGTGTAAAGAATCTTCATAAACGCAAATTCGCACTCCGCGGTGCTCTTGCGGTTGATGTACAGATAGAAAGAATCAAATCCCGGCTTGATGCGCGTCGGTCCGGTGCGATTGATCGCGACTTGATGACTGAAATCTCGGGTTCATCAAACAGCCGGAGGCGACCGACCCTCACCTGTTGCCGTCATCCCACTGAAGCGAGAAATCCGCGCATTCAAAGTATTTCGGGTCGATTTCCAACGAAAGTTCGCCGTCAGGGATACTGTAGTCTACATAGTTTCGCAGTGTGTACTCGAACGGACCAGAGTTGAATGGATCGGTAGTGATGAGGCCGTCGTAGCCAGCGGTGCTCAGAAAGGTGAGATGCCGCACGACCATGTAGTTCCCTTCAAAGAAGTCGGCGTCGTTACCGAAGACGGGGATCACGGCGTTCGTCCATTCCTCCAAATTCCCGCTGATCGTCAGCGCGGTGCCGATGAACGCTTCGCTGTTGTACTTTAGTGAAGTTTCATTTCTGAAATGAGCGCAATTCGCCGTGGGTGGTCTCTTTTCTCGCTTACGTTATGGTGAGAAGGAAGAGATCGGCCTCCTGCCTGACGCCAGAACGAACGTGCGAAACGTTCAGATGAAGGTCTTTGGGCATGACCGGATACTGTAAGAATGGATTCAATGGATGTATTACATCTTCTGTTACGATAAAGAACACACACATTGATTTCTTAAGTTGCACATCACAGCTGTCTCAAACTTTTTGAAATTCGGACCACCCACGTTGAATTTTTTGCATTTCCTCCCACTAAGAGTGTAACCTACACGTTTTGATGATTTTGCACGAAGAATGCGAACAAAAACGAGGATTCCTGGTACTACTTCACCTACAGTAGCCCCAATGACCTCAACTATTGTCAGAATCAACTCGAACTACTGTTTCAACTAGAAATGCCACTTTGGGACCTAAGCATGCGATTTAGGGCTAACTTTAGCCCAATCTGTTCTCGAGAGGATGTTCGCAAGGCTTCCTCCTATCTTTTAGCGTTGAATTGGTGCAAATTCGTGCGATGGCAGACGATAAACATTGATTTCGAGAAGGAGTGTTCTTTAGAGTGGTTTTAGTGCGCATTTTGGGATTTCTTGTTACAAAGTTGGTGCCGTGATAACCAGTGAACGCGTTTGGCAGACTCCTGCAGCTGCGGCCAACGGAATTCAGGCGCAGCACAACGGCCACTGCGTGAATGTGCACCAAATCAACACTAAAATTTTGAAGTTCGCGCGAGTTCGAACGTGCAAACACTTAACAAAAGTAGTTCAAGTTGATTACCGTATTCTGACTAAACTTGGATACTCCGAATCCGATCTCCGCGCACAGCGAGTCGTCCGGCACTGCGAGCACTACGGCCGGACACTCGGCGCTGACGCCGATCAAATCGCCGATTAAGAGCGACCGATACGAATGGACGTTTCCGCCGTAAATTCCGCGTTCAGCACACGCACCTGAAGCAGACTCTTTAAAACGTCGTTGGTGGTCTTCGCCTCCTACCTTCCACTAGCGTCTTGGACATAAAGTAGAAAACAGCGCTGTTCCAGAATTTCGACCGATTATTGAGGTGCGCAAACGTGCTACCGTAGTCGATGAAGAGAGTTTCCGTGTCGAAACAGAACTTTCCAAAGAGAACGTCGGAATCGGTGGGCGACGGGGCGAGGAAGCCGGTGGCGTGGACGGAGTCGCCGTTTTTGGGTTTGAAGACGATCTCCGAGATGTTCAATGAGGTATCAAAGGTCGCCATGAACACACACATAGGCTCCGAGAGCGCGAGTTCGCTGACTTGGTCGCTGGCGTATAGGAAGAACGGCAGCTGCGGGCTGATTGCTGTAGGCGATGCAGTTGATTGTTGTGGTGAGAAGGATACGGTAGATTCTGGAGACGTGGACGTGATTGAGGGTGCGGTTACGGTAGGATGGACCGTGTTTTGAGCTGATGTAGGCGGTACCGTAGTCGTCGCCGATGAAAGAGGCATTGCGGGAGTAGATAGAGTGGATTGACCTAAAATTCAAACTCACAGCCAAATTAAATCTTTGATTACGGTAGAATGAGGCCCTGTATGTAGCTACTACCTACCGGAGTTGTGAGTGGCGTTGCCAATCACATAGGGAATCTTCATGAACGCGAATTCGCATTCCGGATCGTCCTTCCTTTCAATCTTTAAGTAGAACGTGTCGAATCTCGGATCGTTGAAGTGCACAACGCCAGACTTTGGATCAATCGTGTAATTGTAACTGAAATCAGAGCTACGCAGTGCAGAGCTGCAGAACAGCGCAACTTACACTGTCTCAGATTCGTCCTGCCACGTGAATGTAAACTTTGCGCATGCAAAGTAGCTCTTGTCGATGACTACCGTAATTTCGGAGCTTGGAAGTGTGCCGCTTAAATCGCTCAGCTGAACGGCATACTGTAGTTGGATGGGGTTGTGGGGGTCGGTTATGATTAGGCCGCTGAAGCCGTCGCTGCTGGGAAAGTCCACCTCTCTCTCCAATTGGCATAACGCACCTCTCTGCCACTGGTTGAAGCCAAAGATCGGCAGCGCGTTCTCCGACCACTCAGAGCGATTCGAGGCGATCATCAGCGCGCTGGTGAGAAGGAGCTCTTTGTTGTAATTCAACGTGTTGTCTCGTCTGGAATAAGATGCCATCGTGGGTGGTCTTACGTGCAGAAGGTGCTTACGTCAGGCTGACCAACGAGACGTCCGCTTCTTCTGATACTCCAGACCGAACGTTCGAGATGTCGAGACGAAGATTCGCAGGTATCAAGGGGTACTGTAGGATGAGTTATGTTAAAGGCTATTCGAATAACGGCGTACCGTAGTTGCGTCCGATCCGGGACCAAATCCAATTGTGGGACATCGCGACCCTTTTTTTGTTCCATAAAGCGCTGTGCAGCCGGCAGACGCGAGAATCACCGCCGGACAGTCGGCGTGCACGCTGATCAATTCGGATTCAGCGTGCACCGGATGGACGTTCCCGCCCGAGGGTCCTCGATGTGCGCAAACGCCTGAAATAGACAGATAGGCGCTGACAATCGTCGTGTGTGGTCGTCGAAACTCACCTTCCGCTCTCTCCCGCGACATAAAGTAGAAAACCGCGCTCCGCCACTGGGTCAGATCGCGGTCGATGTGCGCGAACGCGTTACCGTAATCCACGTGGAGGGTGCGGGTGTCGAAGCAGTGCTTCCCGAAGAGGACGACGTTTCCGACCTCCATTTTGGAGAGAAAATCGCTCGCGCGCACCTCATCGCCGACGCTGCCGTTCGCGTTTTCGGGTGAAAACACGATTTCCGAGACGTTGAACGCGTCGGAGGTCTGCACGAACACACACGGCGATTCAGAAAAGTCGATTTCGGCGACTTGGTCGCTAGCGAAGAGGAAGAACGGCAGCTTTGGGTTGATTGCGGTAGGCGATGGATTTGTCTGTTTGGTAGAGAATACGGTCGATTGGCTGATCTGCGATCCGGTTGTTGGTGATACGGTAGTTGAAGTTGACAACGCTTGTGTAGAACTTAATGCCAAAGTGGATAGTGTGGAGGCTACGGTAGAATGTCCTGAAAGTATGAATGACCTCTTCTCAATCCACTTGAACACAAAAATCCAAAAACTGTTTGGTCTCAAGCGGAATTTTGCGACCTAACTCGGCTCCGCATGCGATCTTGGGCTAATTTTAGCCAAATCTGTTTTCTTGATGTTCCTTGCAATGATTCATTCTATCTTTTCGTGCTGATTTCTGCAATTTTGGTCTCAAAACGTACCTGGTGCGCTGCGGATCGTGTAAGGAATCTTCATAAACGCAAATTCGCACTCCGCGGTGCTCTTGCGGTTGATGGTCAATGCGAAAGCGTTAAATACCGGCTTGATGCGCGTGGGTCCGGTGCGATTGATCGCGACTTGATGACTGAAATCTCGGGTTCATCAAACAGACGGAAGCGACCGACCCTCACCTGTTGCCGTCATCCCACTGAAGCGAGAAATCCGCGCATTCAAAGTATTTCGGGTCGATTTCCAACGAAAGTTCACCGTCAGGGATACGGTATTCGTCGTAGTTTACCAGTGTGTACTCGAGAGGACCAGAATTGAACGGATCGGTGGCGATGAGGCCGTCGTAGCCATCGACGCTCAGGAAGTTGATCGGGCGCGTGACGCTGTACGCCGCCTCAAAGAAGTCGACGTCGAAGCCAAAGATGGGGATCACCGCGTCCGTCCACTCCTCCAAATTCCCGCTGATCGTCAGCGCGGTGCCGATGAACGCTTCGCAGTTGTATTTCAGCGAAGTTTCGTTCCTGAAATGAGCGCAATTCGTCGTGGGTGGTCTCAGCGAGGCTCTCCGCTTACGTTACAGTGAGAAGGAAGAGATCGGCCTCTTGCCTGACGCCAGAACGAACGTGCGAAATGTTCAGATGAAGGTCTTTGGGCATGACGGGATACTGTAAGGAATACGCACAATGCACACACATATAACGTCTTGGGTAACGGGTACGAGCAGGGGTCGAACCCCGATCTCAAAAATGAGTCTCTGCGTTGGCTACCAGACAGCCAATTCAGAGAGAGCTTTCAAGTATTGTGTGACCACCTTTTTTTGAGGTCCGCGAGGTTCCCGAGGCTTTCGTAACTTTGGCTTTGGAAACACCCACTTTGAAGGCAATGTACTCGCAAGCTCGAATAAATTACCGGAAAAATTAATTCAATGCAGATTCCGATCTCCGAGCACAGCGAGTCGTCCGGCACCGCGATGACGACGGCCGGACACTCGGCGTTGACGCCAAATAGATTGTGGAATGAGAGCGACCCAGCCGTGTGGACGTTTCCGCCGTAATTTCCGCGTTCTGCACACGCACCTAAAGCAGCAAGCGACTCTTTAAATCGTCGTTGGTGGTCTTTGCCTCCTACCTTCCACTTGCGCTTTGGACATAAAGTAGAAAACCGCGCTGTTCCACCCGTTTGACCGATTGGTGAGGTGCGCGAACGTGCTACCGTAGTCGATGAAGAGCGTTTTCGTGTCGAAACAGAACTTTCCAAAGAGATCGCCGTAAGAGGTGTGCGACGGGGCGAGGAAGCCGCTGGCGTGGACAGAGTCGCCGTTTTTGGTTTTGAAGACGATCGCCGAGGCGTTGAATGCGCTGTCCGAGGTGGCCATGAACACACAGATCGGCTCCGAGAGCGCGAGTTGGGTGACTTGGTCGCTGGCATAGAGGAAGAACGGCAGCTGAGGACTGATCGACAGCGATAGAGTAAAAGGAAGCAGGAGCAGTGCGAATAAGAGTATCATAATCGAGCGTCCGATCAACAGCTCTTCCGCTGACAGTGATAAGTGCCAGAGAGAGAGAGGCTGCTGCTGTTTTATCAATAGCATGATTTTTCACAGCATTCACAATCTGATACGCTACACGTGCTGATGGTTTTTGGTGCTCTCAGAGGTCTCCATGTATCACTCTGCGTGAGAAGTCAATTACAACTTGCGGGATAGGCCAAGACTGGCAAATACCAGCAAAAATTTACTGTCAACCCTAGAATTCAGCACAGAACCGTGGATCTAATAGCTCGCTCAGTCAACGGCAAATAGATTTATTGAGATGTATCATGTTGATTTCGAGTTTATTAGATCGGCAAGCACGTGTAAAATATAGTTGGTGGAACGATTCGATAGAGAGAAGCAGCAAGCGCGAGAGATAGTGATAACGTGGCTTCCTGAAGACCAAAAAGAGGAGCAGAACGAAGACGAAGAGGCGGCGGCGAAGAGAATTAGTCTGAAAAATTTGCGTATTTGAGCTAAAAAAACCTTAAGAGTTCAACTAACGGAGCTCGTACGGGCAATCCGCCTCTCCAAAGTCAGCCACACTGGCCAAACCGTAGTAGTCGATATGGTAGCCAAGATCATAGCAACCCTTTGATATGATCCAGTCGACGCCGTTGCAGGTTGAGCAGGAGGGATCTTCACCTCCGAGACAATAGACGAACTTTGACGTCGGCCACATGTTGCGTTGGGGATAGAGTTTGACGCCGGGAACGCGAAAAAATCCTTTTTGGACTGAAGGGAAGTTTGGAACTAAGTCTACGTCGTGAATGACTTGCATTCTTCTTGCGGTCTGCAATAGAATGATTCAATTTCTTCAAACAGTAGCTCTAAACCCACCGCAGATTCAACATAATTCGAAAAGTCCAAATTCCCAGTTCGGGGCGAGCCGAACATGAGCAAGTTAATTCGTTTCCGGTCGGCTGCTTGTTCCTCCTTCAGTGTGGCGGCCATCACTGCACCAAGTGCGGCCCCCAAACTGTGGCCCACTATAAGAATTTTGTCCTCTGGGTAAGCGATTGTCAGGATCAGAAAGCTGCCCGAAAATTGGTTTTCGTCCACAGAGCATCGAAAGCGTTCTTGAAATACACCGAAACGAATGCTCCGGAGTCATGAAATTTCGTTAAATTTCCTGCTTCAATCAATTCCGGAATCACTTGCTTATCCCAGGATCCTCTGAATGAAACGAAGATCGTACCGGACGAGCTACCGTTGTAGGCTCGCCCGATGCGAACGGTGCAGTTGTTGGGCGGTTCCGCGTCGTCGCAATTCGTCACAAATGTGTGGACGGTCTAAACGGCATGACGCGAATGAAGGCTGAATAGAATGCATACGTTACCTCCAATTGAATTGGCCCTAGGGCCTGACTGAAGCAGTTTGTTTCATTTGGGCCGCTGGCTGCGCCAAGCGCCACCAGAAATCCAGAAATCTCCTCTTGGCGAGAGAAATCTTGGCCGTTTAGAGGCGGCACCAGCGCAAGGATGAAAGCTGCGCGGAGAAGGGTCATGTCGAGTGTGCCTTAACGTTGATTTCGTCTCTTTTATACCAGATTTTGTGCGAAGCGCCGCCTATTGCGCGTGAACAACAGAGAAAGGTCACTGGCAACCATGAAACCAAAAACGATCGGCGCTCGCCATTACGACCACCTTTGCATGTGATTTGCGTTGCGATCATGACAAATGAAACGATTTTAGGCTTCAAAGCAGTGCAAGTTACCCGAGATTCTCTGACCACGGATGATCATCAACGAAAGTCATTTGAATAAATCAACAAAGGCGTCCGCACAGCACATTGTCAAACAATCTTGTTTGTTTCATTTACACTCGGTTGAGCGCAAATATTTGTGTTTATGTCGTTTCGGACGCCATTTTCCACCAAAGAAATTGTTTATGATTTGTGTGTTCTGCAGTGACGCACACGCTTTTTGTAAACCAATGTTGGCGCATTGGTTTAGCGCGTCTTTTGAGCATTGATCGTTTGTTCCGCCAAAGACAAGTGATTACGATTGACAACATTTGGCGCCCATTTGGACGGAAAACGTATTTTTATGATTCACACCAACCGCTGAACTCGTTTTCGTTTATCCGCCGGACGCGAAGGTTCATTAACGCCGCACAATGCAACAAAGGGGAGAACGTGCTGTTTGAAAACGTGCCCGAGATGCCACAGCTTCACCGGTGAATCGATCAACGCAGCCGAAATGACGAGAAAAAAGTCAAGAGACAAGTGTTTCGGCGCTGTTTTGTGTCAGTTTCAGGGTGATTTCAACAGGACGACGAGCAATCAACGGAGAAAAGAGCTTATCTGACGTTCTTATCAGCGAGTGGTCAGCCACTAATTGCTTTGACCTTTTGCTCAGTGGCTTTGGCTGGCACAAAATGGTGGTTGAAGGAAGGCCGGTTTATAGTGCCGTTGTAAAGAGGTAATCAGTAGGCAGATTGAAACCCCTCAAAAGAGATTCAATCGGCGAGACCCTTGAAGAGGCAATGGACAGAACCCGATTAGGTCGTGTGTCAGCGCAATTGTCAACCTCTTTGCGTTTTTTCGCTGTTCAATAAACAAATTCTTATGCTCTTAGACTCTTGAAACAAGCGATCAATGCTCAAAGATCTGGTGAATTTATTTTGAGCAAAATTTGCTGATTCACGCGTTTCTGATTTCATAATGGATCGAATCAAACACCACCGCGGCCGTGCTAAACAGAAACATGCAGCGTTTGCGTCAGAACGAGGAACGATGTAAACACAATTATTGAGCTCCACGAGGGAAAAACAGAAACATAACGGTCTGAAACAGTGAATTCAACTTTTATTTAAATGGACTTTTAGTTATTTAAATTTACATTTCATAACCGCGGCAGGCAAAGTCGTTTCATCTCACACCTGCTAATCACATTTTTTTTCGTTCACTAGGCATGTCTGAGAATCAACTGAATGATTCTGACCGCCATTTCTAAGCAAAACGCCATGTTCTAAAGCAAAGCGAAGCAAAACTTCTTCGCTTCCTCATCTGCTGTTTGCTTCTGGTTATGAACAAGCTATCACTGCTCAAAGACGTGGTGAATCTGTTTTCCTATTTGAAAGGCATGATTCAGCTTGTCGACCCTGATAGATCGAATCAAACAACACCAAAAGAAAGCATGCGAAATTTGACATTAGAATTCGCGCTGGACAAGCTTCGAAATGTCATTTTTAAGAGATTCATGTGCTTGTTCCAACCAATTCACAAACGAAAGTCCTGAACACAAATATGCATTTGTGGGTTTACTAGCGCCAATTTGCGCCAAAAAACCCCTTTACCGGTCGGTTGATAGTTATGAATTGTGGTTTAAAGCGCCCGATCTGAATATTTTACGATCGCAAACATCGAAACTTTCCATGCGCTTGCAAATACATTCTTCCACACATGCAATAGAGCCAAAGTGCGAAAGTCAAGGACAACGCGCGGCTAATCCGGTTACACCGCTTAACAAGTTGATTTGTGGATGTGCGGAAACACGAGATAAGGACGATTGGCATGCAAAATGAGATGATTTGTTTGATTGTAGCGTTCTTTGGGATCACCGCGGAAGCCGCTGAAAGACAAATCTCAACTAAAAAGCCAGAAATCATCCTTAGGGCAGTGGGAGAGGATTAACGTTTCATCTTCTACTTCAAAATCTTTTAATTAAAGCGTTCTTCACAAACTGCACAAAACACAAAATCACAAATATGGAGATCTGAGTGTTGTTCATCGAGTTTTCGCTCGCAATGTGGAATGAAATGAGAAGTCGTCGTCTGGTGAGTTGTGGAGATTATGGTAGTCTCTTTGACTGGCGTGGCTGACGTTTGTTTTAAGGCGGTCGTCGACAATGTGGCTGCAACTGGAAATGTAGCGCTGGGTATGGATTGGCATTGGCGAGGTGGGCCTGGCTGTTTTTTGGAGTTGTAAAAGTAGATGTTTGAGGTTACGGTCACACAACTGTTCGTTTTTTGTTTGAATTTACCAGAAATTCTTTGGGTCTAGATCTGGATACCGGAACTTTGGTTTTTTTGGTTTTTCTCAGCATTCTTGCATGGAGTACAAAGCGTTATTGGAACTCGCTACTTTCTGCAGCGTTTAAACATCATAGCGGAGCGTAACGATCGCATTTAAATTG
>MQUG01003884.1:0-95244 GCA_007213375.1 Steinernema feltiae | reverse complement strand
ACGGCTCCTCTATAAATAGATTACACTATCGAAGCGTCATCGCTTCAGACAATGCGCGGCGTTTCGCGGTGCGAAGTTCAGCAGCTTACATGAGGCCTGCTTAACTTCAAAATCAGCCAAATTGATGAGATTCTTCTTGAAAGCTTCAACTCTCCGCTTCGCGAGCTTTGCCACTACGCTGATGTCTTGCGAACTTTTTACAAGCCTCCTGCTGCTCAACTTCTGCCTGCAAACACTATGCTATAAAACAAGCTTCAATAATGTCAAGGCTTGCCTTAGAAATATCACGGTTGCGCGCACGTGATCGCTCAAGATTCTTGTTCGCGGCTTCATAGTTCGCAAGACACCGCATTCTGCGGTAGCAGAAGATCCTTCGCGGCCTGAGATTCGCGAGTACGTCTGTACACCCGGTCTGTACATCCAGAATCCGGTGTTGTTTCCTTCGAATCCACAGATTTCGAAGTAATTATTTATCTATTAAGAATGTTATAGCTGAATTGATCACTGTGATAGTTTTGTTTTCCTAAGAATTGCTTGTAAAGTGGTCTTTTGTTATTTTTCTTTAACATAAAATTCTATGCATCGAACGCCGTAGTGCCGTCCAAAGTACACTCCAAATGATGATGCGATCGCCTGGCGCAGTCGACAGGAGTGACTTGGTAGTGCGCTAGGTCCCGGACCGATTGCCTTTCATATAATGGCGCGCGAAAATCTCCTTCGCGTCATCAAACTAGTCATTGGCGGTCGTTTGTGTTGTGTTGCGGGTTGCGCGCTATTCAGGCGATGCGCGGGAAAGCGTTGTTTTTGCGATGCTTCTGGTGTGATCATTCGCAGTTTTATTCTTATATCAAGTGTGCCCTCACAGAAACTATTCGTAGTTCACATCGCTTAAGCGTGCGTTCTTCGCTAACTCGTCTCTCGCGTTTCAGTCACGGATATTTCGTTTTTGAACAATGGCCGGAGGTAAAGGAAAAGCCGGAAAAGACAGCGGAAAGTCGTCGCGCAAAGGAGGCGCTGTCTCGCGCTCTGCCCGCGCTGGTCTGCAGTTCCCCGTTGGTCGAGTCCATCGTCTTTTGAAGCAGCGCTCCACCAGTCATGGTCGTGTCGGAGCCACCGCCGCAGTCTACGCGTCCGCCATTCTGGAATACCTCACTGCTGAGGTTCTCGAACTCGCAGGAAACGCTTCAAAGGACCTGAAGGTGAAGCGTATCACTCCTCGCCATCTCCATCTCGCTATTCGAGGTGACGAAGAACTCGATACGCTGATCAAGGCCACAATCGCTGGCGGAGGTAAGTTCCTAATCCCGCTTTCCATGTTTTGAGTCCTCGATTCAGGTGTCATCCCTCACATTCATCGTTACTTGATGAGCAAGAAAGGCCCACAACAGCAACCACCCACTGGAGGACAGCCCCCGATGGGCCACTAAACTGCGTTTTCCGATCTCCTAATCAAGTCGACGAGTAAGATGCCACCTGTAGGTGTCTGTCATCGTTTTTAAACTCCAATTCCTACACCATGTTCATTATTGTATTCTTTCCAAAATCGAGAATAAACTCTTCAAAAACATCAAAACTAGTTTTTACTTAAGCGAGAACTTTGCAAGTTCCACCTCGCAGTCTTTTAGGCTCTTCACTAGAGATTTATCCGATGAGGTGTGGGGTTGGAGCTGGTTGATGACGGTCATGAGCTCCTCGGCTGCATCGTGGAATTCGTCGCACTCCATCAGCTGTTTGTCGCTGGGCATACCTTCTTCGACATCGACCTGAACTTAAAGAGCGTGTGGTTGCTGTTGAGTCTAGCTTGCTACCTTCATGGAGGCCGTATCGCTCTTGTATCCGCTGTCCATCGATTTTGCGAATTCGGAGTTTTTTGATTCGCAGTCAGTTTCGACCTCTTCAGGTCCGGCTTTCTAAACAGAGGATCAGCGCGCGCAAATCGAGTGATTTGGTTACTTTGTAGAGTGGATTGTTGGTCCAGGAAACGGTTTTCTTTCGACGCTTCGGCCTTGAAGTGCTCTCCGGTGATCTCCGAGTCGAAATTACATCCAGCTGACGGAGACTCACGTTCAGGCATCTTAGGTGCTCTTTGAGTTGCTCACGATTCCTGAAATACACGAATTCCGCGAATTGTCGACGCTGAAACGCACCTCTCGTCGAAGTCTTTTTCGAGAAGATACTTGACGGTCTTCTGCTCGCTTCCGCTTCCGTTTCTCTTCGTCCGATCTGCGATTTTCGACAACATAATATGGCCAGTATGCTAATTAACGTTTCTGTGGCATCGATCGGGCGCGGAAATATCGATAGATCGCAAGGGCCACAACGAGCGTGGCAGCGTTCGATTGCCTCTTCCGCTGCGTTGTAATTCGAGCAATCGATGAGCGCGCGACGCGTAGTCATTTGATTCGTGTGAGAAACGGATCGTACGGAGGAGGAAACGGTTTATTGCAGTTTCGGAAACGAGAACACCGGCCAGAGATGATGACTACAACGCATTCCTCTCGACTGTCGCAAACTTGAGCGCCTGAGTACGGTCCTGGTCGACTTCGACATACTCGATAACCGTCGTGTGTGGGGTGCGTGGCGTACAGGGCACGCTGAGATCCAGTTCCAGTGGAGGCGTCGGAATCTCGCGCGGCGACTGAGGTTCGAAGTAGTCGAGCACGAAGGATGAGTTTGCCGACGGCGGAGGCGACCTGGTGAGCAAGTTGCTCGAGTTGTTCGTCCGGGAGACCGAAGGAGACGAGCACTGCGAGTGGACTTCTCGTGCAGCCAGAGGCTGAAGGGAAACGGTGTTATTTACGATAGGAGCGAGAGAGCACGCGCACGTACTTTGTTTGGTCGCTGGGTGAAGAGATCGTTTGTAGTGAGCTGTTTGTTGAGAAGACGATTCTGGGGATTCGTCCTCGGGATGATCGGAACGATTCGCTCGACTCTGAAACATTCTCTGCGTCAGCTGCGCGCGGAGGAAAGTGAACGAACTCCCTGAAAGTGAAGAAGTTGGGAAGAGTCGCGTTGTG
Source organism: Steinernema feltiae (assembly GCA_007213375.1). Classification (NCBI taxonomy): domain Eukaryota; kingdom Metazoa; phylum Nematoda; class Chromadorea; order Rhabditida; family Steinernematidae; genus Steinernema; species Steinernema feltiae. The sequence goes on along the minus strand of MQUG01003884.1, from coordinate 92,227 downwards.
AGTGGAGAGAGGAGACGCGGGATTCGACTGACTCGAAGTGCTCCGGGAGGTCGAATGTATTCTCGCGGGCTTCTTCGATCGGTCGATCGGCGGCGCCGTGGAAGGCGTCTTCACGGGAGTTGCTCCGGCTGCGGGCGGCGATGGCGTCCGTCGGCGAATCACCGTTTCTCCGGACGTGTCAATCTCGTATCCGTGCTCGGGGAAATGCGCGGGAACGGCCATATCGAGATTGAGGGGAATCGGTGGAGCGAGCGGAAGCGGCGGAGAATCGCGAGAAACGCTGCGGTGCTCGGACAACGTGAACGAGTCGACGCTCGAGCGACCGGAGAGTTTCGGAGGCAGCGGGGGAGGCGCCGAGCCAAAGGAATCGAATCCACTCGACGACTCCGTTTCCGGATCTGTGTGCACGATCGACCGCTGACTGGAGGAAGGCGAAGTGCTGTTGGAGAAGGCGCTTAAGCTCCCGATACTCGGTTTCTGGTTGTGGTAGGACACTTCGGACTGCGCCAACGGAAGCGTTCCTGCACCTGAGCGCACAAATCGATCTAAACGATTACTGTAGACGGAGTGCTTGGATTGGAGCGGTCACCGACCTTTTGGCTTTGGCAGAATCGTTCCGCATTTGTTGAGGTGCACGTAGGGATTGTTGTTCTCGTTTGGACGCGCGTCTTCTTCGTCGCTGAGACGCTGCTGCGGTCGCCGAGGAAGGGAGCCGCACTCCTTGATGTGGATGTAGTTGGAGGACTGATTCACCTGAAAATCAACTTTCAGTTTGTTTGCAACGCGTGTGGAGCGAAGATGGAAAGAAAGGATGCGAAGCGCGAAAGAGAATCGAAGGGCACCGCTGACAACGACCAACTAGCCTTTGATGCCGCTATAGTAATTGACGGAATCGCGGGAACGTTTCCGATCGTTGTCGGGGGATTCTCATTGGAAGGCGACACGAGGGGAGAGCTGCGGACGGTGCACTTCCGAGCACTCGACGTCGGAAACTGAATGGCAAAGAATCGCTCGCGTTCCTCTTCGTCCTCGAGCGTCGGAGGGACTTCGTCGGAAGTCTGTTAGCGGCACGAGCATTCGATTAGAGAAGCACACAGAAGCGACCAAAGCAAAACTCGCAACGAACCTTTGGACGAGCGGACGACGGAAGGGAGGCGGCGTCTTCCAACAGGCGGCTGATCCCGAAGCCGCCCGTTCCGCATTCCGACATCGGGGTGTCGACGAGGAAAGAATCTTCGGACTGAAAGTCGCACGAGAGCGGCAGACGCGCCACGGGCATGTTTGAACGATTGAAGAGCGGCGTCACTCCATTGGAGGTCGAAGATTCCATGTAGGAATCGGTGTCGTCTCCGAGGAATTTGCAGCTTTTGCACAACTCGTACACCCACGAGTCCATCTCCTGCAACAGAAGCACGGATTTCAATTGAAGCACGGCGACTGAATCGCTCACCTCCTTGGAAGTCGCTGCGAGGAAGAGTTTCGCGTTCTTGTTCGGCTCCCTCTTCGTGTAATGAATCGCGAAAATCCAATCAAAGTTGCCCTGACGGGCAGCGCTCTCGCTAAGCTTCAAGTAGCTCTCGACTTTCGTGCATCTGCTCAGTTCCAGCGTCTTCTTGATCTTCCTCTTCGATTTCTTCCAGTATTGATCGAGCACATAGTGACTTGAAGCGTCCGACCGCCGCAGTACAAAGTATCGAGGCACCCACTGAGCCTGAAACGCTCTTCTAATGATCACAGCACGCGACTCTCCGCCAACCTTCAGGAAAGCGAGTCGCACTCCGTGATTCCGAGATTTCACCAGGGCGCCTTCCTTCACGATCATCGAGGAGTCAGTCGTTTCCTTCTGCATCTGAACGCGTTCTCCTGCACAAAACCACAATAGCGTCACTTACCGCAATTGGCTGATGAAGTTTGTTAACATTAAAATAGCATATACTACCGTAATCCGTGTAATATGACTGCGGACTGTCGATCTGCAACAGAAGCTTATGATTAGGGTCGCAACGGGGTGAATCGCACGGTGACTACAAAAACGCGCGACGAAGACGGTCAGACAATGCAAAGTGCATTTGCACAAATCGATACGACCGTCTCTTGAATCGGGGAAGTAAAGAGATCCACAGAATCAGCAGCGGAGAAGAGGAAACTCGGAGAAGTGAGAGCGAGGAGCGGAGAAAGAAGTTTGCAGTGAATCATCGAGGTTTTGTGGCTGACTGGACATGTTGACAGTAAAGCGGTCGATCGATGCACCGAAGACAAGATGCTCAAGGTCAGGAAAAGTCAGTCCGCTAGGCCGGAAGAACGTTCGAGAACGGGTGCATCTCTTCGGGACAGTTTACCGTAGTAAACAAACGGAAAAGTGATGCGAAGCGAAACAACGATGAATCCATCTGATTCGAGATGGGAATTTGGCTGTTGATATCAAGATTAGTGGCTGCCTCGTGCCGACGCACACTTTCGCTATCGGCGCTTCGCTCGCCACCGAAGGAGCGAGAAACGCTCGTGCATCGAAGAAACTTCCTCGAGGATGAAATTGGCGAAGAAGAAGAAGTGCGGAGAGGAGCGCGAGATGCGAAGAAGCGAAATTAATCTAATTGGGAAAGAGTTCGCTCCGGAAGACCGTCTGCGTCGTTGGAATTGCTGGAATTCGTGACCGCGACGGTCCCGGGTTCGGAGCAAAAAGCGTCGCGTTACTCGAATCATCTGGCGGCTCTCTTAATAATCAATTAACGCGTCGTCGCCACGCGAGGCGACCGCCGGCGCTCTCATCGCGGTCGCTGTCGTCGACTGCGAAGACGAAAAGATGCGGCGGAGAGGAACCCGCGGAGCACGCGATCCGCCGGAGAGAGATTGGACCATAGCCTCGTGCAGGTCGGGCCGGTCACAGTTAGGGGTGCACCAACGGCTGGCTGCAGAGAACCGTTTGCATCTCTCGCGGCTTGCGGAGTCGACGTCATGCGATCGCCGCGGCTTCCTCGCTGCCGATCGCTGTTTTTGGCGAAACCGTCAACGAGAGTGCTGGGAACGGACGAACCGCGCCCAGGCCGCTTCTGCGCCACGACTTTCAATCGTAGTAACATTCGAACACGCGAGTTGCAACGCCTTCGGTGAAAGTTCCAAAAATAGAAAGAGAGTCGCACGTTTGCGATCGGCGCGCGCGTTAGCGTATTTGGGACGCTAATTGTGTTTGCAAAAAACGGAGGATGACTGAAGCGGCGAGAGCAGGGATTCCAAAGCGCGGCGCTTGTTGTGGACAACCGATTCCGAGAGGGAAAATGAACATGAGGGAGTACGGTATAGTAGGACGCGACAGACTACGGTAGTCGTCTAGCGCTTACGGCTTCTCGAGAACAGATATTGGGTGCGGAAACTTTGATGTTTGGTTGTTGAAGGTGCGAATGCGACTCGAATCACGTGAGGAGAACGAGAATCCACTTGGGGGAACATTCCTTTGCTCTAAGAGGCGCCTTCGTGGGGCATTTGGGGAATTCCGTGATCAAGAAGGATTCCTGGGGCTACGAGAGTGACCGACGTCCCCTCATCACTTCGGCTCTTTGTTCGAAGATTTGTTTTTGTTATCGGCTGTCACCTTTCGATTGTTTTACGTCGAAAATAACGTTTTCGACCACTGGCCGACCACCAGATAGATCATCGGCGTTGAGAGAACGATGACGAACGGAGTCGAAGGAGCTTCATTAGCATAAAGAAGGCGTTGGCGCTCTTTCGTTCTGATTCCCACCGCCGCCGCGCTGTATCGTCAAACGCACGCGTTGATCTTCCGAATCGCCTCTCGAGATCACGGTCTAGAAGCTCTTGAGGTAGCCTTCGAGCATCGGCTATTCTGGATCATTTCTCTTCGCTTTTCAGAGTTCCGGATGCTTTTCGACATGAGCCGCTCGTTCGGAGTGCGCTCAATCGGTCGGTCCTACAACGATGACTGCGGAGTTCAGGTTCCAGGAAGAAATATGGTAGCAACGAGTGGACCGGGAGGCACTCTGACGTGTGGAAATGTTTGGTTAGCGGTGGATGATCCGCCGCACTACGGCGAGAACGGATTCACTTTGATTTCGACGAATTTCGCGAAATCCGTAAGTGACGTTGCGAGTTTATCACTGCAAAACTCAAATTTGAGAATTCGATTGTTTGCGCTGCGCTCGCGCAACGAACGCGCGAAATTAGCGATGATTTGTCATTTTGAAGCTCCTAGGAGCACTTATCGTCTTCATCGTCGAATGATTCGATCTTTATCGTCCTCAACGACCTCTTCTTCAGCGCCTCGTCAACCTTCCCACCACAATCTGCACTCGCGTCAGTCGCACTCGCAGTTTTGTTCGCGCCAAAAACCAGAAGTGTCCTTGCAAGCCGTTGGTCGCTCTTCCTGGCTGGTTTTTCAGATCCGAGGACGCTTTGTCCGAGAGGATCTGGGTTATCGCGCTTGATATCACGTCTCATCTTCGACAGAGACCTAATTGTTGAAATAGAACGGATGGCCACGTCGTCTCTGTCGTGCAATTTTGCTTTTCCTTGTTTTTGCGTGCGCTGACCGGCAGAAAGTTCGCCTTCTCTTACGTGAAATCCCGGGGATCATCGTAGAAGACGGAAAATCTAACGAACGCTACTTTCAGGCACTCAAACAAACGCTGCCGCCTTGGTTCTCTGCCGCAGAGGTTTGTTTCATTGACCAGCGAAGATAATCTGCGAATTTCTATCGGAAATCCATTCAGTTTTTCATTAAATATATTTAAAAAAAGTTCGAGACGCGTTTCAAACCCGAAGAGGAGACGATCGCGCTCCTTCGAGCGCGGTTTGGGCGCTCGGAACGCCGTCTTCTGATTCGCCTTTTCATTCGATCTTCACACTCCTCAATCTCTGCGAGCACGATTGCGCGACGCTCGTTTTCGGCGTTTTTCACAACGTCGCGTGTCGCCCCGGGGGATTCTCCGCTTTCTCTCCCCACCGAGCACCTAACCGTCGCCTCTCCACTCCCATCCACGCTCGTTAATTTGCTTCTTGCGTTCAATCGCCGACGCTAATCCTCAGTGGATCCTCAATTACCCGATCGTCTCGATCCTCGCGCACTCCTATCTCGTCCCCTCCCTGCGCCGACTCTCGGCTCGCCGCTTGTGAACTCTGACCTTTTGTGTTCACTCCTTGTGCTCAACAGGCGATCAATTCGCATGTTCTCCGCCTGATCCTCTTCCCGCACGTAAGTTCTTTCGCTCATTGAACGTGATCTCGGACGCTCTCAGCGTCTTCCTGTCCGAAAGCATCGAATTAATCAAATGGCGCAAGAATACAAAGAATCTCGTTTCCCAAATCGTCCTCTTCGCCAACGCGCGTTTCTCCGACGCGTCCGCGTATGCAAATAACAGTTCTCCTCCCATTGAAGCGCGTTTTTTCTGTTTTCGAGCGAGTCGCAGCTGTCGAGCGACTTCTGAATCCTTTGACATTTGGCGCTCCTAATCCCGACGGACGTGTTTTGTTTATCCAAACCCTAAACCCGACGCAGCGCTTACCGATGAATCAGCGACTTCGGTCGGAACCGGCGTCTTTTGTCACCGCTTGCGACTCCTCAACGTACACTCCAGAGCTCAGCCGAGCGGCTGTCGATCTCCCTTGCGAACTGTAATTCCGAGATCGCTGATCGGAATCTGCGCGGACGCGCAGCGTGCTCGCCTCCAGCCTAATCCATCGCGGAAAGCCGCCGAAGAAGCTTTTAAAGGACTCGATTGGCGACAATTAAGTTCGGTTGTGTTCGACTGCGCAAACGCCAAACTAAAGGACGACTGCGTGTTTTCGTCGTTCATTTCGTCGCCATCGAATTGATATTCGCGTTTCGTCGTCGAGGGGTGCCATCTGCGGTGTTCTTTCGAGCCTTTGGCGCCTCTCCGAGCGACGAATTCTGCTCCAGAGGTTAAGACAAGGGTTCAAGAGATCTTATTAGCGGAGGAACACTGCAGGAGGACTTCGGTCGATTCGCAATTTAATCGCCGCGTCGCGCGGAAGGGAATAATCCCTTATAATTACGCTCCCTTTCGCTTTTTCCTACAAAACCTCTTAGAACTCCTCGGGGGCTCGTCGTCACTTAGTCGACACCTCTGCGGTCCACTTCGGCTCGCGTTTCACTCCTCTCACGCGATTGTTTGGATCTGTCGCGCACACACGCGGCAATCTCAAATGTCACTTTTTGAAACAAAACGCCCTCTACTTCGCTTCGTCTTTGTTTTTGCGCGAACGATGCTCCACTTTTGGCGCCATTCGATTGTCTCCGAGGGATCAAGGCCGATCTGTGGCGGCTTCACGCCACCCGCCTAATGGGGCCACTTGCTTTATGAGGTGCAAAAAGATTCTCGCAATCATCGACCATTCGAAACCACTTGTTTACACGCGCCTTCGGGCTCCTCGTCGCCAAACGAGCAACGAAGAACGAGTCCCTCCAGCGTTTAATTGCGCAATCCGAGGCAAAATTCATATTTCTTCGCGCGTTTATCCTCTCCCACTTCCACGGATCCGGTTGTGATTGCATCTGATCGCATTACGCGCTTCGTCTCCGGGCTCCTCGTCCGTCGAGTGACCCGAATACATTCTGTTCTCGCTCCTTCTAACCGCCTTCTGACCACTCAGATCCTCCCCGATGACTGCGCAAGGGCCTCATTCGAGTGCCTCGGCGCTCGAACACTTTCTGATGACGAAGTTCCGCACGGCGATTCCTTCGAATCTTTCGGTATCCGTCAAAGTCGCAATTTCGCTCTTCAGATTCAAAATTCCTAAAAAAACCAAATCGCATTTTCACGGTAATCGTCTCCTTCATTTAGAACGACATGCCGTTCGAGTCGAACACTCTGACGTTCCGCACTTTTCGACCCTACGACTCACTGACGAGCAGCTACAGGTAACGATTTTATGGATTTTCCCGCCTATTTTCGCACATTCGTTTCTCCGAACGCTGAATTTGAGTTGATCGCGGCTCCTTCAGATCCTCGCCAATGTCGCCATCACCTCCACAATACCTCTCTCCGCTCGGGGGCTCTATCAGAACATTCCGGTCACTCAGATCAGCCGCCCTGGGTACTATGTCGCCGGAGCGAGGGATTCAACTAATCTCTACGATCCTGTCGACGATTTCGCTTCCGAAAACGACGCGTTCTTCACCGAACAAAATCACTTCGCGAACATCCACCACTTGAACAGAGTTTGTTGTCCGCGGAACGCAAGGCGACGATTTCAATTCGTTTCAGCGAGTTTACACGTACTCCGAGGAAGACGTGGTCGTGGAGCTTCTGAATTCCCGTGAAAAAGTCGGATTCGCGATGAGCGGCGGCGCCGACGAGGACATCGCGTCGTGCGTGAACTCCGTCTTTCCGGGTTGGTTTGCAGAATTAGATTCTAATCCTACAGTACTGCAAGCGATCGTGATTTCGCAGTTGCCGCCAGTGTCGTAGCGCGCGACATTTCGAGTAGAAAAAGCAGCGTCACGTAATCTAATTTCGGTGCAGAATCCCCCCAAGGTCACCTTTGCAAGTGTGGGAGATGATGTCGATCAATTCCCTCCGCTTTGTTTCTCCCGAGAGTCTCCGAAACAAAACATTCGCTCCTCTATTCAGCATTTTGCGCGTTTTCCCTTCTCCCACGGCCGCCAATCGAATCTTTCGCGCGAGGCGAATTTGCATTTATATTGTTTTGGAGTTGGGCGCCACGCGCCGTCAATGGCGGATTTCCGAAATCGCCTCGCGCCTCTCCGATATTGTCGTTTCCCCCCAAAAGACTCCTCTTTCCCGCGTACTCGTCGCCTGAGGGTATCATTCGACTCCACTTTCGAGGAGATGGGAGGGCTAAGAGGTTCGGAGTCCGCGGTTTCGCGCTATTAGGCGCGGAGTGTCTTCTTCTTCGCCCTTTTTGGTCGTTTCTTCCGCCCGCTGCCGAGATCTGCCGCACTCAACTTCATCTCCTCGTCAACAACAATTTGGTCTTTTGATTGATTTTCGTCTTTCGAGTGATCGATGGCACCGAACGCCGCTTGATCTCTTTTATTCGATTCGATTAGCCGAGCCGCAAACCTTTGAAGACCTCGCTTCTGCTTTTTCGAGCTGACGCCTCGTTCTGTCTTGTTTTGCGGAGCCAAACGTTCGTAATTCGGTTTGACTCCAGTTAACTTCAAACTCCGGACGTTCCGTGCCGCTCGAGAGTTGTTTCGCTCGAGTTAATTGCTGTTTGATGGGGAGGAGATTCTCTAGGGAATCGCCGAGTGTGCGAGCACCGCGCGACTCGTTCAGTACCGAAAACGCTTCAGGAAAATGCCCCAAGTCGCACAGCTGCCTCTCAAGCGTCCCGAGTCGATTCCCCTCGGATCACTCAGAAGACGACGCCGGCAGCTCACAAGTTGCCCCTCGAGCGCGTCGACTTGCTCCACGACCGTCGGGATCAAATCCCCGCTGCCCGGATTTGTCATTCTCATCGCGAAAGATGAAAACGATCGCGTCGTTGTTTACGGTAATCTGCGCGCAAAGTCGCATTCAACGCGCAAATGGCATAAAGCGCTTTAAACACGCGTCCTTGGACAGTAATCTGAGCTCTGCGAGAGAGCAAAGCGGCTGCCTTTGGCTAGCAAACGCTTGAAAACAGCAAAAAACGAAGTGAGGAGAGTACTGTAACTCTTTTCTTTTCTAGGAACACCGGCAGACCGCGCGGGACTCTGCGTCGGCGACGAAATCATCGAGGTGAATGGAGAACTCGTCGAAGGTCGAGAGCACGCCGAAATCGTCGAATTGATCCACCGAGTGAGTTCAGAAGACCAGTTTTCGTCTCTTTTTTCCCACTTTGCACTCGAGCTATGCGGTCTCCAAGCGGCTCGGTCCCACAGCGTTCAATTCCGCTCGTTTCTGCTTCACGCGTTCTCCGCGGCCAACGCATTTGGCGCTTCGCGTCGGCCCTGTGCCGACCCCGCAGGTGCGAAATCGCAGAGCGCAGCGCGTTTCCGGTTCTGCGGATCCCAAATTTGTAAATCCGACGACAACAAGAACTGGAATTTCCAAATTGCGGGTTACACGAAGCGCCTCACCGGGATTACCTTGCACGCCGATCCTCTCGATCGAAGCGAGTTTCATTTGCCCCGAGATGTCGATGGACATCGCCCGCTACTCCACCGCCTCGACGAAACGCTCGGAGATCTCGATGGCGCTAGAGATTATCGTTCCCACCGACGAGATCCGCTGCGGCATCCACCCGGCGGCGGAGGGAGAATCCGAGGGTGCCGCCGGCGTATGCACCTGCAATCTCGTGGAGAACGAGCTGCTCGTGTTCAACGAATTCCAAGGAGCAAAAGTGGGCTCGACCGCTTCTTGTTTTGGCTTTAATTAACCCGAAGCCAACGGGGATGACGCTAATTCGCATATTTTCAGTGCATCAAATCGCGAATAATCCAATTGCGCGTCCGGCGGAAACACGACCAAAACAACGAAGAAGGTGAGCGAGTTTCATTCCTATTCCTCTCCATCTGCCACTTCGCCTCGCTTCCTGCGACGTCACAAATTGCCCAAGGAGATGATAGTTTACATTTGCGCATTTGGGGCCGCCAGATGGCGACGATCGCGGCGAAAATAAATGCAGCGCGCACTTAATCGAGCGCGATTCCGGCGTCCCGCAATTCGGCTCATCCCCAGTCATGCGCTATCGGCACTCGATCCGCCAGAAAACGAACTTTTCATCGGCCCGACGCAATTCTTCTTCGGCGCCGATCGCCGCCGCAGGTTCGTTCCTTTTCCGCCGACGTTGTTTACCGCTTTCGGCCAGTCACCCGTGACCTCTGCGCGCGCGCGCGTTCTCGCCAGTACTGTATATTAACAAGGTATTAGTACAACCTACCCGACTGCCCCTCCGCAATCCCAATTGACCTTCGCGCGGTTGGCACGACAACAACGCGCTCATGCTCGGCGGATAAACGAAATCCGCGCGCCCTCGCGTTAATTATACCGAAACGCGGCTGCTGAAGGGCGGCCGCCGGACGCTGTCTTCCCAAAGGGGACTGTGGGAGAGAAGCACTCCTCCACTCTCCTTGTTTGTTTGTTTTGATGAGAAGATGAGAAGGTGGGTACGAGAAGAAGAAGAAGAAGAAGAGAAGAGACGACGACGAATCGAGTGAAGTCGATCGGAGGACACGACGACACGATTCGTATTTGTTTTATGTCCGAAGTGGCCGAAGACTACTTCTCCGCGCGTCTTCTTCCCATGCACCGTATTCGCTTATCCCCCAACTCACCCCTCGAAGCCGCTCGCTCCTCGTTTCTGCGCTTTGTTCGCATCGCAAATGCAATTTTTCCAATTTCCAAAACAGCCTCCGGCAACCGATACCCAAATATTTGTTTAATCCACTTTGTTTCTCCTCCAACGTCGATCCCTTCGCTCCCCCGGCGCTGTCGCAAACTCCCTGGCGACCATCAACCCTCTTTCTCTCAGTCCATAATCAAATTACGCAAATTGGAACGGTGCGTTTTACCGCGTGGATTGACTCATCGCGACGTGCCAGTCGAGATGACGATAAGGACGTCGATGGCAGTTGATTGATCGAGCAATCAGCGCTGATTGCGGCGTTCGTGGAACCTTTTGCTGTTGGGGATTCTTCTCTTCGCTTCTTCAGAACGCGTTAATCGAAGATTTCGTTTCAGAAGTCGGCGGAAGCGCTCTAGCATCGAATCAGCCGCGCGTATCTGACGCGTACTTCGTTTCAGTGGACAAAGAACACATCAAAGAAGTCGGGAAGAAACTGAAGAGGTGAGCGACTCTCTGCAAAGCGGCCTTTTCGGTTCACTTGTAGTTGGAGGCAGCGTAGTGCAAGCATCGACGCGTTTCACTTTTCAGGAATTACCCAGGCCTCAAAACGTATGACATGGAGACGATAGCAGCGCTACCGTCAGGTCGACTGCCGGAACCCCTGAGCGCCAGAAGCTCAAATGCGGCTCCGATGCCATTGAACCAAACGAATTTGCAAGTGCACGACGAGTTTCACGGCGTTACCTACAGTCCGAACAGCGACGAAATCGAGGACAGCGGACATGGAAGCTCCGGATCGCCCACTTTGGACGACCAGAAGGAGCGACTGCGGAAGTACGAGGAGGATCTGCGGAAACGACGAGAAAACGACGAGAAACGGGCGAAGGAGAACGCGTTCCTGAGGTGCGATCGATCGAGAAGGCGAATTGAGTGTGGGAATGAGGTGTTCGTTGCTTGTAGGTCGTCGATTAGAGCGTCGAAGAAACTGCAGCAGTTGGAATCGTTGAACGGAGCGAATAAGATTGTGAAGCCGATCATCATCGGAGAGTCGGACCCGTCGACGAACACCTACGTGAATCAACCAGCAGAGACTGCTGAAGGCTACACGAATGAGTGCTACGTGACCGGAGAGCATTCCTTCCGCGAGGATTTGAAGAGACGACCCAACGAAGACCTCACTGACGCGATTCGTGAGTTTTTGCAGCAGCAGCTCGTTGTGCATTCGAGTTTTGCAGCATTGGAGCAAGTGATCGTGTCGGCGCAGCGCGTTGCCGAGCATCTCGAGAACGCCGAGGGGAGAATCGAGGATTCGCGCATCATTCGCGACTACTTTTCCCGAGAACCGATCCAGCAAGCCATTCAGGCCACTGCGGTTCATCGCTCACGAGAGGTTCGCTCACCCGCTTGCAGATTCATTAATTTCAATCGACTTCAGATGATGAATCAGCAACCAACGACGTCGTCCTCGTCGGAATTGTCCTTCGATCAGGTCTCTTCCGAAGCGCACGGGAACTTGAAGGTCGTCAAGTTCTACAAGTCGGAAGACAGCTACCTCGGTGCCACCGTGAGGAACGACGGCGAACGCGTCATCATCGGACGAGTTGTCAAAGGCGGAATCGCCGAAAAGTCGCGTCTTCTGAAGGAAGGCGACGAGCTGATCGAGGTGAACGGAAACGACTTGCGAGGACGTTCAGTCTCCGATGTTTGTGATCTTCTGGTAAGTCGAAAGGAGGACGATGGCACGATTCTAGTTTCATCCCCCATCGTGAAACTACCATTTCCCCAACCCTTTTGGAACAATCAGCCTTTAGCCCCAAATTTCTGAGATGATCTTCAAATTTCGTTCTTTTCTAGAGAACGCTGTCGGGTGAAGTGACGTTCGTCTTCGTTCCCTGCATCGAACCCGAGGAAACCACTTTGGAGCGATCTCCAGGGCAAAAGGCGGCGGCTCCTGTCGTTCAGCACATGCGTGCGCTGTTCGACTACGACCCCGAAGACGATTACTACATGCCCTGCAAGGAGTTGGGTTTATCGTTCCGACGCGGCGACATCCTCCACGTCATCAGCACCTCCGACGAGAACTTTTGGCAGGCGTACCGTGATGGCGACGACAATCACCAATCGTTGGCCGGATTGATTCCGAGTTCTTCATTCCAACAACAGTGCGTCCGGCTGCTTCTCGCTCCTTCGAACGTTTTCGATTTAGAGTCATACAGTACAACCGAGAGATAGACCGAGAGAACGGCAAGATCAGCGGAAAAGAGGGCGACATTTTCGGGTGCGCGAAGAAGAAATCAACGGCGAAGGGGTCGAAGAAGACGTTCGGAAAGAAAAACTCGAATGAATTGAAGTCGAAGGACGAGATCGTGGACAACGATCAAGGCGAGCGCTTTCTGGCCGAATTCTGTTAAACATCAGACGCTTCAGAAATTCTCACTTACGAAGATGTTTCGCTTTATCTGTCGCGCACCGGAAGGAAACGCTGCGTGGTCTTTTGTGGACCAGAAGGCGTCGGGAGTCTCGAGCTTCGCCAGAGACTGATAGAGACGGACAAAGAGCGCTTTGCGTGCGCAGTTCCCCACACTACGCGCGCAAAGAAGGACGGCGACGTGGATGGAGTGCAATTCCACTTTGTGTCGAAAGCGCGATTCCAGGAGGACGCGAAAATGGGTCGATTCGTCGAGTACGGCGAGTTTCAGAAAGCGCTGTACGGAACTTCGATCGCATCGATCAAGGCGATAATGGAGCAGTCAAAGACCTGCTTGCTGTCCCTGAAACCCGAGGTGAGCGGTGAATTCCGCGGACACGCAGCAAGCGATCTGTTTCAGTCACTGAAGGCTCTTCGGATGACCGACATCATGCCCTACGTGATCTTCATCGCCCCTCCGTCGCTGCAGCAGCTGCGCCGTCAGAAGGAGATGCTCGGCCAGTACAACGTGAAGGACGACGAGCTCAAGACCATCCTGAATCAGGGAAAGCAGATTGAAATGGTAAGGAATGAAAGAGGGAAATGAGGTCAGATTTCGCCTTCAGGAGTACGGTCACCTTTTCGACACGATTGTCATCAACGTCGACTTGGACCGAACGATGAAAGAATTAAACCAGATTGTCCACCGCATCGACACCGAGCCTCAATGGGTGCCTTCGTACTGGGTCTCTGGCAATAATTCGCTTAACGGGCGCGCAGCCCCGAAATAGAGCTTTACTACCGTAATCCCCGTTTGCACAGTCTTTTCCTTAGATTTCTATTTGAAAGCTTTCATTTCCATGACTTCGCTCTCCCCTCTCGCTTCTTGTTTGATTGGATGTTGTGACGACTGGTACCTTAGGACTGTAAATGAGTTTAACTCGAACGAATAAAGTTTATCTTCTAAGTTTCATCTTCGACCGTAATTAGCGATGCCGAAAATAGCGCCAAGTGCCAATTATCGTCACCTCTCGACGGTTCCTCAGGGAGCAAACGTCCTCATTACCGTGCCCTTTCCACTGAACTAAAGGCGAATCGCCGCTCAATGACGCACGAACCCGGCGACGTCACTCGGGATGCGCAAGGTGGACATTAGGGATGGCTGCGTTACGCGTGCGCGGCGCTTAGCCGCTTCGAACCTATAAAACGCGTCGTTCACCGCTTCTCACCTCATAAATCTCAATTAACGTCCGACTTGAGTGCCGGCAGCTCCTCTCGTCCTCGCGTCTCTCAGCTTTAAACTCCGAATTCCCTCCACGATCTCCGCGATGCGCTCTGCTTCCGGAAGCGGAAAGATGCTCGGAATCCCGTTTCCAAACTTCCTCAACAAGTCCGCCAGGTGCGTTCCCCCTGACACGGTCGCTTAGCGTTTTGATGACAAGCTGAATGGTCAATGGTTTGAACATTCTGACCTTCACAAAACTCCATTTCGGCTGAAATATCATTTCAATTTCAGTTCAACCGACGTCCGCATCATGAAACAGGGATTCGACAGTATCGATGGCACCAAGGCTCCCGGAGACTTCACTGCCGGGGCGAAACTCAACAAGAACGCTTCGAAGTCCGCGGAGAAGTATCTCCCGAAGTGCGAAAAGTGAGGAAAACAACGCGTTTTCCAAAACAACTTAATTGTCCGCGTCTAATTTCAGCTCCGCCGACGGATACGATCTCAAGCGTCCCTCTTCGAGCCACGAAGCCCCGTCGGACAAATAGAAATCAACCACGCCACCGTTTTCCGATCCCAAACCCAACGAAATTTCGTCATATTCATAAGTAGCCGATCACTCCATAAAACTTGCATCACCTGTGAAATGCCGTTGTAAACGAGATAAATTCGAACACCGCAACTCCTCACTGTTAGCACTTTCTCTGCGCTTTGCTATGTACCGTTGGTGCGTCCGAAAGCACCTCTCGTGAGTCGATAATTAGATCCCGCGGGACCCCGATTGGCGAATCTGGGAACCAAAGTCCTCAGTGGGGAAATGTCGAACTTCCCTTGGGATCAAAGTGAGTGAACGTTGAGTTGACATCCACGCGACATTGAATGTTCGTGCACTCACGATTCGCCTATTCGCCGCTTTTCAACATTTGCGTGAAGCGAAGTTCGTACGAAGAAATCTGACCTTCGCGGCATTCTCTGGAGCTTCGCCCACGAGCGAGCGATCAGCGGATTGCTCAACGCATGCTGTTGTCATCCTTGAGCGTATGCAGCAGATCCAGTTTCTCTTTTTGTGAAAAGCAATAGAAGCACGCGAACGGCTCGTTGAATTGACAAAAAACAGGTAAATGGGATGACCACTGCGGTCAGCCAAAAGACATCAGCTGTTAATCCCATCAGATCTACGCGTTCCGGTCTGAAAATTGGTGCGAAAAAGCGATTATCGCTCGAATCAGAGCGATTCTCCGTGGGTACTAAAAGCGCCAGCGACGTCACTCACTCGCAGATGCATCGATGAACCTCTGATGTCTCCACTCCGTGCTGTTCTGGGTCATCCGTTTCCGTCTTCGCTGACAGATCCGATTTCTTGTTTGATTTCTCATCCCACGATGACACATCAGCGCGCATCTTGCATTTAAACAACGCAAATCGTCGCGTTCGTCACAAGCGATCTTCTTTGAATCCTTTTCGTCGTTCTACTTCGCTCGCCTCTCGCGTTCTCAATCTCGAAGCCTCCGCTGACCGTCACGCTTGTTCCTTCCCGACGTCCTTCGCCTAGATGCCCCCAAACCGTAAACCTAGAGACCTCGTTATCGAACAGCCGATCAATCACCTCTCGACTCTCTTTTGGGTCACCACCACCGCACGCTCTTCTCAAAACAATTCACTTCGTCTGTCAGAGTCGAGAGTACTTTCCCACTCTCCTCTCCCCACCCGAGAGCTCTTCGCGAACGCAGTTTCTCCTTTGATTTCAGCCTTTTTTCAGAAACGATGAGGAAAGTGCTAGCGCTCTGCTCCCTCTTCGCGGTAAGTCGCTTTCAACGACCAGCGCTCTTCCACCCTCCACTTTCTAGATTTCCGCAGTCTTCGCCCAGGACTGCGCGACTCCGCAGTCAACGCGTGCCGCCTTCGGAGGGTACCTCCAGTGCATCAAGGACGCTCTCGACGCCGACTACGGAACCTACGAGGCAGAAGTCCGCGAACACAACCGGTAAACCGCAGGGAAGAGGCGCGCTCCTTAACGAATCGTTTGCAGCCGCGCGGCCTCATCCTGCTTCTCCCCCACCATCTCCGAGGCGAACGCCAAGGACCGCTGCGTTCTCGCTCCTTCCGACCTCGAGTCGAAGGCTTGGGACCGCAATGGCCCGCTCCGCGATTGCTCCATCTGCAGAACGGTACGAGCGACGATTTGCTGACGCCTTTGCTGAGCGAAAGAACATTTCAGTTCGCGAGCGGCGCCATCAAGGCGATTTTGTCGACTCCCGCTGAAGATCAAAAGTGCATCCGCACCGAGATCTCGAAAGCAATCGCTCGCGAAGCCGACTTCTGCATCAAGAAGAAGATTGCCGACTTCCCCGGGGTGCCCGAGATTCCCGATCTCGAGGAGGGATCCTTCAACTTCAAGGAGAACGTGTAGGTTGACCCGTGGAGGTCCTCTGTGCTAGTTTGCTTCAGAATCAACTCGATCTCTGACTACATCCTCATCCACAGCCGTTTGACCTTCTGCGGTGAGCGTAAACCAGCGCGCGCCTCCTCCACCCGCAGCTGCCTCGACAATCCCTTCAACGGATACCTTGGCAAGCACTGCGCCGTTCTCAAGAGCTGCGACAGCGCCGTCTCCGGTGGGTGCACCGCGCAGATTGCCTCGAGCAGAAAGGCGACCTGCGAGTGCATCGACGAGGCCCGCAAGGAGCTCAAGCAGCGAATCTCCGGAATCGCCGACACCATCAAGGACGCCGTGAATGGAAACGGCCGCGGCGCCGTCGCCATCGGCTCCGGAAGCAAAGTGGACACGTGCGTCGCCAACATCAAGTCGAAGCTCGTCACTCCCGTCAACGATTGGGTTACTGTAATCGATGCCGCTCTCAGCACTTGCATCAAGAACAAACCCACGGGTCAATCGCTGGGAATGGATTCTCTGTTGAACGTCGGATGCCGCAAGGTGATCGCCGACACGACGGGCACCGCCTCCGCCCAACTCAAGACCGGATTCGACTTTGTGAACAACCTGATAGATGCCATGGTCGATCGCTCCGGCAGATTCTGCGGAGGTCCCTTCTGCGCCTAATTTATGTTCTTCTCGCTTGATACGTCTTCTCTGAACCAAAATAAAACTCCTTAATAAACGCAGCACTCGCGAAACACACTTCTGCAGCTCAGACTCCACGTGGTCGCGAATGACCGCTGGCGGGAGGCTGAATTGCGAGAGAACGAAATAAAACTTTACTAAAACTCTCCGTTTTACGTACATATCACACTCGGGAGGGAGAACATCACAGAAAGGTGTTGTGAGAACACTCGTTTAGGGGGCGGAAACGGTAACTAAGGACACGGGGCACTCTGCAGAGATGGAAATATCCGAATTCTGACATTTCTCCTTCGAGTCGCCGCTGTTCTCTTCAGCGTTGCGATTCTTGCGATTTCTCATCAGATTGCGCTCCTTCACTTTGTACTCGAGGGTTGAGTGGGGCACTCCGAACAGAGAACCCGCCTTGTGGACCGACATCTCGCCGCGACGCACCGTCTGCACCGCTTCCTCCAGCTTGCTCTTACCGTACTGCCTGCAAAAAGCAACGCGAATTAGAGAATTTCATCCGCGCGCTTCCGATGGATTTGTTTTCGTCTAATTCAGCGTTGATGGGCGCTCTCTTCCGCCTTCCATGATTAATGCATCAAATCCGGAGAAGACGAGTTGTTTCCCGTCGACGCCGCCGTTACAGACGGCGATGAGTCACTAGGGAAGTGCGACTCACCGGTAGTGACCGCGCTTGGGTCGCGTCTTCTTCGCGTCGCAGGACCGCTGACTCGCCGCAGAATCGCTGGCTGACGGGGAACCCGCGTCTCCGTTCTGCGATTTCGCCTCTGCGCCATTCGACTTCTCCGTTTCCGATTCGTCCGCCGGGGGAGATTTCTCCTTAGGCGAGTTGGCGCTCGGCGATTCGGGTTTCGGTATGAGGGCCGAAAATCTGCAACCGCTACCGTAGTCGGGAAATAGTTGAAACCTTACGATTCCACAGGGATCCCCATCGCCCTCTGCGCTTCCCGAATGCTCTCGCCGGCAGTGAGGCGCTCTTGCAGCGTTTGGCCGCCCGCGCGCCTCCGTTTGTACAAAGTCGGCTCGCCGCTCAACTCCGCAGCTGCTTCCAACTTGTAGATCTTGTTGCGGAGCGTTGATCGTGGGATACCGTACACCACGGAGGCTCTGCGCGTCCCCAGTCGTCCACTCCGAATGTCCTACAAGAATCCGTTAATGTGGCCACCGAGGACAGAAGAATCTTGCCGTGACCGCTTTCTCCAAATCCAATTGACTGTAATTCCGCTTCGTTCCCACCATCAGAGGCATCTTCGGAGGCGCGAGTCCGTTTTCTCTGCAATGAACGCTGCAATTCGCTTAGAACAGAGTGCATCTTACTGTTTCGCATCGATTTTCATCGTCATCGGCGGAGATTCACACGGCGACTCTGAACTGACGTCTTCAACGACAATTTTGATCGTCGACTTGGAACTGAGGTCGAGCGGCTGCTCCTCTGCAGCGCCGTTCACCGCGCGTTTTTCCTCTTTCGGCTTCGCTTCCTTCTTCTTCTGAACCGACTTTGGAAACTCGAGAACTTTCTTCTTCGATTCGCTCAGCGCAGCCGCCAGCATTCCGTTCAGAGCCGACTGACTCGTCCACGAGGGAGGGAAAGGCATCGGGAACGGCGGTGGATGATCTGAAAGGAATGTTGCTTCAGTGCACCGACGCCCACGACTGAAACTCACAATCAAGGCCAAAGTAGCTGTGCAGCGACTGGATCATCGGATTCGGGATCATTCCGAACATCGTCGGAGTCCAGGCGTTCGGAGGAAACGTCGCCACCGCCGCCGGCTGTGGACCGAAGCTCTTCATGAACGGATTGAAGTCGAATTCGTTCTTGAACGGAGGCGTCGAGGGGAAACTCTTGCTCTTCGTGATGTCGGAGATGCTGAAAGACGTCGTTTTGTGGGTCGCCGACTTCTCCGTCGCTCCCTAAACACTTTCGCTGACTTTTGAACACAAAACGCGCCGTTACTTCGGTGGTCGCGCCTGTCGCCGTTCGTCTACATTTGCATACTTCGCAAATATTCAATTGTTTCCAATCTCGCGCTGAAACGCCGCACTTTACAACGCGTCTTCACGAGAGGCGCCTACCGTAATCCGGCCAAACGTCGGCTTCGCAAGCTTCGCGAGAGTTTGACTCTTTCGTGAAGTGCTCAAACACGGTGTCCAGGCCTAAAACACGTGGGAATGAGAAAGGTCAAACCAGAAGGGGAAACGGAGAAGCGAAGAGAAGCCAACAGAAGTTATAGAGATGCGCGCGGATTAGCCGAGGACCGATTTCGGATTTAGTGAACCACGAGAGATTACTGGGGACGCGTGCGTGAGTGTAAGTGTCCCAACTCTCCATGTTTCACTTCGAAGGGCGAAACGAAGGTGTTTGTTTGTTTGTTTGTTTTCTGCTCTTGCGAGGGTCGCCGGAGGGTAATCTCCACGACTTCCCCGATCTTTGAATCCGGTTGTGCGTGGAATCGTCGACATCGCCTTGCGGGGAAAACATTCCAGATGGTTCCCTCGGAGGCCGCACGGCCGACGAGTGAGTGATAAGTCTCGAGCGACTCCGAGGTCCTCGTGGCCTAATGAGCGGTTGAGTGGCGTGTTGCCACGACAACGCTGCGACGAAAAATAATCTCGGCTGTCAGAAGGCGCCCGCGGGCGCCCTCGATTCGATTATCCCCACTACGCTCCAACAGAAACAAAAAAAGGGATTATGCAAGTACGGTAGCTCCTTTCAGGCGTTCCACGTACCTTTCCGCTCGCCTAAGAAAACACCCAGAGCGCCTCAATTCTCCGTTTTCCCAATCCGCGTCCTTCCCCAATCTCGCGCAAACACCCTCCCGTCGGCATTTCGCCCTCGCCACTTATTTAACGCCCTGCGACCAATCACAACACTCCTCTTCCGCTCTGCCGAAAACTACCGTAGCCCTCCAGTCCCTCCAGGCACTCTGTTCTTTGCGCGAACGACTGTTTTCGCCGCTGGCTCATCTCAAACCAAATTTTGTTCCCTCTTAATTATTCATAGTCTCAAGCAGCGTCCCAAATATTTCTCTCGCGCCGCGTTCTCACCACCTCGTCTTCTAATCAATCAAAATTATACTCTCTCAACACCCGCCGCCCTCCCGCAGACCGCCCGACCGACAAACTTGGCCCTTAATTGGACGCAGGACACAACATCCAAACATCTTCGCCGCGACCCCGAGGGCCGCGAGAGAATATGAGAAAGGAGACGAAAGAACTATTAGATATGCATCGAGGGGACACGACGAGCTTCGGACCAATTAACTAGCCAAATTTTGGCTTCAACGTGTCAGAAACACTTAGCGAATGGCGCATCCGTTGTGGTTCCTCCAGAATTTTGAGGAAAACGCGCGTCACCTGCAGATCGCGGCTTGCGAGAATTCCAGAAGACGAGCGCGCCTCTACCGGAATGCAGGATCTGTGCTTGATCTGCCCTGTGTGGTCAGGCGTGGGGACTGTAGGAGACTGTAATCAGTCAACACCTGGAGGAACAAATGGAGCGAGCAGTGCCGGAATCCCCATTTCTCTCCCTTTCGGCTGTTTTCCCCTCTTCTCAATCTCCTCTCCACTTTTCTCTAATCGCATCATCGGCAAATTATCGCCAAACTTTTTCATCGCGCGCCAAAACAGAGTCGACGACGCCGTTTCCACGGAGACGCAGTCGCCCTCCAATCACTACCGTATCCCGAGCCCTCAACTTTTGGAGGGTCCCTCGGCGCTCGCGCTCCTCGACTCCTTCCTCCTCGCTCGCCATCCATCCATCCGCATCTCAGCGCTCGAAAACAGCCGCGCACCTGTGCGGCCCGGACAAATCATTCGCGAATCGACGACATTTAATTATATTTTCGCTCGCGACTCCTGAGCGCCGCTTGCCGCCAGTCACTTCGCGCGGCCCACCACCATCCCCATCCTTCCTGCGTCCAGGCGGCCGTCATTCTCCCGCGGCCCTCTAATCTTCGGCTCGCGCGCTGATACACGCCGATGAGAGGGAGGCGACGAAGGCGAGCACACCTGATTATCGCCTGGCCTGGCGGCCCCCGAGGGTCTCATAATCTCGGACCTTCATCTCGACTCGACAAATCAATGTGTCTAATGAGCGCGCGGCCCCCTCCAAGGGCCGCTCGAGTGAAAGCGCCGAGATTTAGACTGCTCGGGCTCCAAACGGGAATCATAACCGGCTGGAGGCACTAGCGCTCCACTCTCAAAATTAATAAAACGTAATGAGCGGTTGGGTGGTGCGGACGACCCTTCGGCGCCTCGGAAACAACGCCGATTTGTCAAAACCGCAAAAGATGGCGGAAACGGGCGCGATGCCCAATTATCACGAGAGCGCCGAAAGGAATTTGAAAAATGAAATCGCCGCAGATCGAAAAGAAACATTTGAACCGAGTCGGAGAGAACTACAGTAGTAAAAGTAGGCCTGCGCGAGAAAACAGTCAAAACAGAGTGCCGAAATTAGAAGACGACATCAAATATGCACAGAAGCCCTAGGAGAGAGCGAATCGACCGCGCCAAATTAGCATTTGGAATCTAAAATAAATTAGCGACCGCCGGTGGCAGAGACGGTCGCCCGGCGGGTGCAGGCTCGGGGGTCGGACCTCGGCTTCTGCGGCTTTTAAGATACAGACGGCGATAAGAAGGCGTCGATCGGACGAGAACGAGGGCGAGAACGTCGGCGCCTCGGGTCCTCTCCCAAAATAAAGAGACCGTATCGCTTGCGGGGATCTCGGCTTGTTTTCCGTGCGCGAGAAGAACGTCGTGGGCTGTGGGGGAGCTAGCAGCGAAGAAGACACCGTCGGGGGCCGAGAAGCGCCCGGAAAGCCCCTCAACGGGCGTCTTCGTACCCTCCTCGGATCCATCAGTATTCTCACGCGATCCGATAAAAACAAAGGACCGCAGCCGAAACTCGGCGTTCCGGCCATCGCCACTCTCGCCATGCTTAATTAAGTTTTTGGCTCCGTTCGTGGCCCTTTCTGCAGCTAATTACCATCTTTGCACGGGCGATTCAATCGCAACTCTCCTTTGAGCACTCACCGACCGCCAGAAGCATACTCCGATTCCATCGCTGCAGCTCGCGACAATGCGATCGCCGCTCGGTGGAGCACCGTAACCCACAGTAGGCCGCCATGATCCGGCGCAGTTTCGATTTCGTCGTTCGGCCACCCAGGTGTGCGTTAGGACAATGGAAGGGGCCGCGGCGCCTCGCGGCAGTCGAGATCGAGAGGCGGGCTCAGACGAGGCGGCTTCCGACCGCCGAAGAAGTCGTCGTCCGGACCCAAAGTGCCGAATCTCGGAGTCCAGAGTTCGTCGACTCGCCGCGGAGTCGTTTCTCGTGGAAACGATCGACGGAGGCTAGAGACTCACCCGGCGACGGGATTACGGTTGTTTGGCCCGCGCCGGCCCTCCCAAAAAAGACGCGCGAGTGGCCGAAGCGCCGCCTTTGAGACGCGCGCGTATTTACGGCAATTATTCCCGATCCTCGGTCCTCCGAATCTAGCGGAAAGAAGAACTTCTAGCGAGTCCTCCGCCGTATACGCACAGATTGTCGAGGGCGCCTGGTGGGTGGAGCACAGAGATCGCGCCAGAGTCACTCACTCTACAGTCTGCGCATTGTGGGAAACGCGCGATTTCAGTGAAAAGGGAATTTCTTAGCCTTTTCATTTGTAGTACCTGTTTTCGAGCTGTTTTTCGCTGCGTCGGTGAGCTTCCGTTGAAAATAACAAGCGCGTGCAAGAAACGACTATTCTCGAAAATAAGGAATGACGCAGCGACAAACGAGAAGCTGAAGTTGCGCGCAGTTTGATCGGCGCACTCGCGAACCGTTTTCTCATCGCCGCGATTTGCATCTCGCGTGCATAAATTAAGTTCCCCGTAGTTCGCGGGTCTCTCTGCAGAATTACTCAAATGCAAACATCACACACGAATCCCAATTACATGCGCGCGCAGCTTCCACTATCTTCGGCGCTAAAGTGTGCGATTCCGGGCCGAATCTGGAATGCGCCCGCGGGAAGGAAGAGATTAATTAAGAAGAGAGGACGCTGCGGGAAATGTCGCCAACTCGGGCGATTTTCCGAGTGACGAGCGACCTATGAAAGCCAATTAGTTCCCGGCGAACGGCGAAGCTTGGTTCTGCTCCAGCAGGTTCTGTGCTCTCTTCGGTCAGCTTGATGAGCAATTGAGGATGAAAACTGCAAGTTCAAATGCGATTGTCGCGACTTTCCTGCCGCCAATAAAACGAATATTTATGCAATAATGAGAGCAATATGAAAGGTCAAAATCTGTCACGCGCGATGACAGTTGAATGAGTCAGATCAGCTACAGTGTTAGGCATATAGTGGAGCATCGCAATTAAGTACAAATCACCAGAAGGAGAGAACAACGAGACAGAAGACAACAGATGAGAGGAAGGATACGGTGCTGAATGATGCGGCAGAGTTACAGTAATCTCCATGACAAACGTTACAGTATCCGACTCCTCCGTTCTGTTCGCATAACTGTTTGGAAGCCGCGCATGGATTATCGCTCGGTTGATCGCAGGAGCGCAGGTCGAATGGATCTAAAACAGATTCGCGTTTCAGCGGAGTCAACGACGAAGCCGAGAAAGAGGTACGGTACTTCAGTTGTTGCAGTTGTCACTTTCGCACTTCGCACAGGAGCCTTGGCCGCCGCTGAACTTGCAGACTCGTGGGCCTGCTATACAGCCTTGATTTTTTCTTGCACACGTCCTTAGAACAAACGGAGCTACAAACAAGTCACGACCACCATACGACACCGACGTGCGAAACTCACCTCTTCCGCCTTCACAAACAAACTTCTGGCACGTGTACTCGAAGTTATCGGCCCCCGAGGAGCATTGTTTCTTCGTGTAGCGGTTGTTCTGTCCCGAGTAGCAGTATTTCGCGCCTTCTATATGCCTAAATGGTCAGAGAATTCAAGCAAAAAGTCAAAATTACCTGCAAAAAGAGGGAAAACCACGAGGAGCAGAAAGAAGAAAGTGATCGTGCGCGTCATCGCTGCTTTTCTGAAATCGATTTACGTTAGCGGCCGTTACAGAATAGATCAGCGATTACGATCGCGACAAATCAGGTTTTCAGGGAGCAATCGGAAGAAGCGATGACTCCTAAGAGCCAACACAAACAAGTGGCCCTCGAATGGCTGATGAGCCAGCTGCCAGGCGCATTGATTGATCGGAAGTTCAGAAAAACGAGCGAGACGCCGTGACGTCACGCGAAGAGAGTTTTGGTCGGAAGGTTAGTTGGAAGGCGCAAAGTGGAACGAATTCGAACCGGTTACGAGTTAAACCTATTCGCAGCTTCGTGCCAGCAATATCCGTGAATGTCAATAGGCAAACAGTGCGCAAACAGAACCGTCATCGATGACGGTGATAACGCTAGAAACCTCGAGTAATCCACAATCCACTGTCAATCGATATCGACTGAATTTTTTGCAAACTTCAACTCGGAACTGACGTTTTGATCACAAGCAACCTATATGGATGGATACATGATTCACGCCAAATTCTGTGACTCTCGCAAGGGGCATTTGAATTGTAGCTGAAGCACAGCTGCTGATGGAGACATCAGTGGAACCAAAAATCCAAATCTTTTTTTTTCTTTGACAGGAGAGATATGAAGATGAATGGAAACGCGATCTAAGAAGCTCCGCAGAGGGTGATTCACTCCTATTGACAAAACGATGAATTGAAAACAGTCGGCGAACCTGGTGCGTTCGAAGCACTCAATTAAGCGATCAACGCCGCCGTTCTCTGTGGCCACACGGCACCGAGTGACCACAATCGAGCGCTACGGATCCGGGAGAGCAATTATTCGGATTATCGTGTCGGGTTACATGCATTCTGGAGAGTAAGTGCCCTCGACCGCCCCTCGCTGCGAGGAACTGTTTACTTTGAATTAAAATTGCGATCGCGGATTCCAAGTTTAACAACGCGAAATCATTGAATTTGCATGAATTAGGAGAATCGATGCTGGCGCTGTTGCGAATCCGATCCCTCCGAAGAGCGCTGCTGCAATCGTTGTCCCCCGCCTCGTGAATACTCCGTCGTCTCCTCCTCGTGGATCACTTCAAAGGTGCTTGGGCGGCGACGTCGGAAAATCGATCCAGAAGACGGGAAACAGAGAGAGAACATCAAACAGCAAGCAGTTATGCAGATCAAGAAGATCACGACAACGATCGCGATGCAGAGTCCGATCAGGAGTGGCGATGCTGCAATTTGAGAGAACGGGAATTATTGGACTCTTGCCGTAGTGCTCACCGAAAATGTATCCCCAAGAGAAGGAGCACGTGGAACAGAAACCGGAGTTGCCGCAGTTCCCATCACACGAGTTTCCACTCTTCGCGCAACAGTCGTCCTGAAAGCGAGTGATTTGCTGCGATTACTGCACACTCCACTCGTTTACCTTCTTGTCTTGATAGACGGCGACGTTGTGTACGACCTGAACGGGTTGCTGTGGCGCGGGATCCGGAAGTTTTGCGTGCACTTGAACGCTGATTTCACCTCGTCTGCACGTGTTTAAGCAGGAGCACTGATCTCGCCTGAAAATACGGTAACCGACCTAACTGGAGTCGACAGAAACCTGGCGGTGGCGTCGTACGAGGCAACGCCAGAAGATGAGGAGGACACACAGGTTGCCCTGGGGCAACTGGAGCAGCAGCACTCCGCGCTACAACATGGGCCAAACGCAGACGAATAGCCGGATGCGAGAAGCACCGATAGGAGCAGCAGCGTCTTCGTATCCATCACTTCGAAATGGAATGATGCAAGGTTCCCGCACACGTTTCGCACAAAAGCTCCATTGAATGACCAATACGGCGATTCATTAGTCATCCTCCACCACGTCCTGGAACGGCTAGCAGCTCGTAACATTCCATGCTAAACGATTTCTCTCCTCCTTGACTTCTGTATGAAGAACGAAACGTTTAATAACATCCTATCGAACAACAAACAATTCAACAACAAAGACTACTTCGTTTCAGCAGCTTTAGAATTATTTTCCAAACTACGAATTCCCAAGAGCTCTCGGACCGATTCGGAATACGAACGCGTTGACTCTGGCGTCTCCTTCTAAAATGGAAGCGTGGAACCATACCATGGATTGACCAAATTTACCTCATTGCGATAATTGTACCATCCTTCGGCGAATTTCCGTACTTTGGGATGATCGTTCAGATTTTCAAGTGTCAAGTCCCCGAGACCATCACTCTTGCTTACAATTTCTCTCAGATGTTCTTGAGCGGTCGATCCTTCAAACTGAACCTTCAAATCGTCGATTCTCTCAGCGAGTTTTTCCCATGATTCGCGCTTGTTCGATTCTCGGTAAAGGACAGTAAGGAGATACATGGCGTAATCGAGATTCTGCTTTCTGGTGGGACATCGGTCGGTGATTATTGTGAATACATCCGAAGCTTCATCGTAGCGATTTCCAACAAGACGGACAAATTTTTGTCGAGCATCTTCGTTTAGCTTCAAATCTGCTAACTTCAGAGTTACTGTGCAAACCCTAGCTCGTCCATCGCGAAGCGATGTTCCCTGGTGAACATAATCGCTATACGAAATGCGCATGGGAAAGTACTTGTCCGCAAGTTCGGGAACATCATTTAGCTCCTTCGGCCACGACGTGCAAAATTCTAAGTTGAGATATTTCATTAACATTTAAAAATGTAGAAACGTACTCTTTATAGCCTCACATTGCCTTTTAATGGCATCGGGAGTTAAATGGAGGAAATTCGGTATTTTGACGAGTTCCAAATTTCCAACCTTTTTGAATGGAGGGCGACGATCGGGATTCGGGCGTGATCCCATACGTACTGGAAGCGGAACAACAGATGCTTTGAATGAGGCTGCCGTAGGCCATACGCTTGGCCAGTCTTGATCGGTAGGCATCTCCTCATGTCGAGGTCTTCGAACCTACAAGATCATACTGTTAACTGAATAAGCACTATTGCAAGACTAACGGCAAGGCGATCGGCCAGATCGACTCTACTGATCTTCTCAATTTCCGCACGACCGGTCATGCGTTCCAATTGTAGCTGAGCGTTGAGTTTCCGTTTCGGGTTTACATATGCTTCACGGAACGGTTCGCCCTGAAATCCATTGTCATTTCAACTAATTCGTTTTGCGAATCAACCTTGTGATCGAGTTCGCTCTCCAGTCGTTCACGCTGTGCCACTTCGTTTTCTTGTTGATCAATTCCCATCGCAGCTCTTCTCATATTCTCAGCTAAGGTTGTTTCCATTCGAATCGAATTCAGGGAACAAACGGCACGACAGCCCAAGCTACCTCGCGCGACTGATAGCATCTCGACTAAAATCGAAACAGAATTATATCTACAGTTTGTTTCACTATGGTTTGAAAGTATCAAATTGCAATCGACAACATTTGGAATAAAAAAGAAAACCGAAAAGCATATAGGTTTATTATTACTATTTATATATATTTATAAAAACTAAACAATCCTCTAGGAAGTGTACAGCAATATGAGTAAAGTAATTATTAATTGGGAATATGTAGTTGGAGCCATGTGAGATCCAGGAATGTCTCGAGAATTGATAGCTTATCACTAACAAGCATAAAGAGCGTCACCACAAAATAAATAAAGCAGATGAATCCGTTCGCCTCGAGCTGCTCATTTTCCGCGAGCGTTGATAAGTTCAACATCGTGTTGAACCACAGTTTGTGACGCTGTTACCAAATGGACGAGACTAATCAGCGTTTTGACAAAAGCAACAGGGAAGAAAATGAATGCAACGACTCCCATTAGGTGAACTCCTCCAACGAGTGCTGGTCCTTGCCAAAACGCGTTGATGTAGAGGAGACCAAAGAAGGCTTCGTTTCCGAAACACATGAAGAAAAGGAACGGACGAGAGGTGTAATAAAGCTGTAAGACTGGATTATTCGATGATTTGTGGGAGGCTTTCTGAGTTAAATCAGTGGCATGCAGATGAAGCCAGTGAGAAGCAATGTCGATCACAGCCGTCATTTGAAGCCAGAACATCCACCGCGGATAAAATTGGCACAACGCCATTAGAAGGGCCATAAACGCACAACGATCAGTCAATTGATCCAACATAGCCCCAAAACGTGATCCTGAATAACGCTTTAAAAACTTAACCAGTTTACCATTTATACCTTGATTAAACATGCGCGCCAGATGACCGTCGATCGCGTCGAGCAGGGCGCTCACAAAATAACAAACGGCAGATCTGACTGGATTGTAGGACATCGATTCAAACGAAATAATCGCCAGGATGATTCGCGCATAGCCGACCAAATTTGGGTAGAATAGAAAGACGTTAGTGTCCGCCATCGTAGTGCTGAGCTTTCTGAAAAAGGTGAACTAACATTTTTGAGATAAAAGACAAAAACACGCAACATTCCGCTCCCGTGAATTTATAGAAAGGAAGGGAAAAGAACGCCACGGCGATTATTGATTGTGGCGTGCGCCGCGATGTGTTGACAGCCAAGAGAGCGCAAATCCTGCGCCGTGATTATTCGCTAATGACGAAAAAGACAGGCAATCGACGGCACCCGAGAATTGCACGCAGCGCTTATGGGCAAACAAGTCGTCCATGATTCACAACCTCTCGGCAGCGGACCAAACAAAGTCCATCCGTTGGCGTCGATGTGTTGTTTTACAACAAAATGATTTCTGCATTTCTCATCTGAAGCGAAAGGCGAGCCACCGAGCTTGCAAAATTAACTAAAAGCTTATTAGTAGTTTTTATGGTGTAGAAAACCAGCTCGAATCAGGCAAAATGCATCAAGAGCCCAAAACGAAATCCACAAAGTTCATCAAGTACACGTTCTTTACCATATTTATTGTCTAGAAAATTAGCAATTTGTACAACCCGTAAAATTAAGCAGAAACCAATCCAAGAGCTTTTATGGCCTTATAGGCTCTTTCTTGCACATTCTCATCTTGATCATCCCGCAACTTCATGAGTATCGGTTTGACGCGGTCAGTCACAGTTCTAAAGTACATGCTTAAAAACGCTTCCAGTAAACCCATTTAACTAACTCTTTATCTAGAGCCAATCCAATAGTTCCAAGACCAGTCGCAACATTTAAACGAATGTTTGGAACAGGATCATTGCTGAGCTTCTCGAGTGGTGGAAGAACCTTGCTAACAATGCACTCTGGGTTCAAAACGGCACCGACCTCCTTCAGACCGATCACAGCAGTCAGACGAGCCTGGAACTTCGACTTTTCGTCAGTCGCATTCATTACAAGAACGGGCAAGATCTTCTCTTCTCCCCAATCGCTGCCGAACTGCTTCACTGCACTCTGAAGAAACTTGGTTGCCGATGTACGAATAGCGGCGGCTAAAACCATCAACATGTGTTCTTTATGATTGAAAAGTACTTACCCCAATCCTCCAACCAACTCAAGGATATTTGCAACAATTCTCGCTCAAAATCTTCTCTGCTGAGCTGTTTGGTAAGAGAAGACATACATACTACAAGAGCCTGACGAACTCTCCATTTCCCGTCATCTGAGAGAGCCATAACAGCAGGCAAAAGAGAGTGAAGAGCTTCTTGAGTGCCGATAGCTTGGCTTAGCTGAAACATTGATTGATTTACAAATTGATTACAAACTTTGCTTACCTCAGAGAACGACTCGATTACATTTAAGCGCACTTGTGCAGGGTCCGCCATCAGAAGAATGGAGCACAACGGCAACATGTGCTTTACAATGTTGTCTTTCGACAAGCTCGGCACGACTCCCATAACCGCTGCTGAAACTGCTGTTTTGACATTTTCGTTGCCATTTTGTAATATTTCGGTCTTGCACTTCGGCAAGAATTTTTCAGTGATGAAATCTTCTCTGACATCGTCGCCCATACCGCGACAGAACTCAGCTCCTCGTTCATAGGCGGTAGTGCGTACTTCGTTCTCAACTGCTGTTAGCAGCTCTTCGTACAATGGAACGACTTCTTTGGAAACAAATTCAGGACTGACAGCTCTTTGCAACTGAACAACGTTTTGCGCCGCCTTGTACCGAACCCTCCAACTTTGGTCTGAGAAGAAACTCAGAACTTGTGGCTTGATTGTATCCATGTCCTTGTTGTTGTCGGTAAAATATCTTGCTAATTCGATGGAAGCATCGACAGTGAGAATGCGTACAGAATCATGTGCATCATTATGCAAAAGGTTAAAAAAAGGAAGAAGATCATCTTCAACGGAATGCACGTTGTACACAGGAATGAGTTCTGCAAGAGCTCTTGCAGCGGCCCGGCGCACCATTGGAGTTTCGTCTCTGCATAGAGCTACAAACAAACTAAATTGCGCTCACTTGTAACAGAAACAAGAAACAACAACATACTCTTCCAATTCTGCTCGAGCTTCCATGCTTTCGACGTACTGATAAGCAGTGCTTATCAAACCGCAAGCGGACGTTCGCGAAGTGAACCAATCAGCTAATTAAACAACGTTGTTTAACTAACAAGAAAAAGATTCATCCTACCTTTTGTAAG
This sequence comes from Steinernema feltiae, assembly GCA_007213375.1. NCBI lineage: Eukaryota > Metazoa > Nematoda > Chromadorea > Rhabditida > Steinernematidae > Steinernema > Steinernema feltiae. The sequence continues at coordinate 61,754 of MQUG01003884.1, read as the reverse complement.
TCGCACGACAAGATTCACAAAGTGTACCGAATTGTCAGCTGGGATAACTTGAGCAATTTTCTTCATCGATTTGACGGCTTCATCGCGGACAACTGCTTCCTCCACGTTAGCGAAGTTTTCTAGAGCCGGTAAGAGAAAGTGAGCATATTCAGGGCCTCCGACAAACGTGATGAAGTCACCCAACTGTCGAGCTAGCTCGTGCGTGACTTGATCTTCGTCGTAGATTGTTTCGGAAATAAAGGTCAACAATTCCCCACGAGTTCGTTCGGTTCCAAGCGCCAAAGCAATTGTGGGAAGCTTACGGATGGCGTTCAGGCGAATTTGAACATCTGGATTCCTAAGCTCGTCGATAAGAACGGCGATCGGCATCAGCGCGTCTTCCTCGCGTTCAACACTCTCGGTATCAGAGCTCATCGTTGTGCGAACCTGCAAGAAAAACATTTCAATCTTTCAGCGACACCGGAACACGTAGGAACTAACACGAAATAATCAGCTTATAATGAGCGCAGTTTTATTGGCGCTGGCAAACAAACTATTACCCAGCATTCGTCACACCGTTTGCAGCAGCAGCTGGTTGAGCAAAATCCCGAATGGTCCGAACCCCGCGCCCAAATTCGCAAAAGAAACGGAAGGAATTCACCGTTACTGTGCATGATTGGGGATTCGTGATCTGTCGTTGCGAAACACAATGAGATTTAAAAAAGAAGGACTTTCCAGTTGAATTGTTGAAAAGTTGCGACATTCTTCCTCTCTTGTCGTGTTTCCTCATCTCTGTATCGTACTGAGGGTGTTCAATGTGTCTTTCCGACCTTTCGGATTATAGAAATCGCGCTCTCCGGTCAGCGGAAGCGCCATTTGCATATTGCCTTTCGTACTACAAAGCCAATGTTTGGGTAGCCACCGTTTGAGGCAGATCGCCCCTCCTCTCACATTCATCCTTATTTGTACAAGCAATGGGCCGCGTCTTCTCGCGCCGCCACTCGAAACGGATTTTCCCATTGTGTCCCCCTCACCACTCCCCTTCAAGGCATTCTCACCCTCGTTTGTGCCGCCTCTCACCTCCCCGCAGATCACCGCTCCATTCATTCGCATCTTCTTCATCGCGATCGCAATAACAACCATAATTGCCCCTTCTACGATCATCACCGGAGTTCCTTTCATTCCGGCAATCCCTTCGCCGCGCTTCGCTTCAATAAAACTAATTACAAAGCACGACGCGCCGATCGACGTTTCTTTTCGCACATAATCGCCTTGAGGCAGAAGAGTATCGCGCTGACCCATCGTCCCTCGGTATCATCAGTTAATTAATCTCCGCTAAAGGGCGGCCCTCGCACCGCTTTTGTGCCTTTCATAGTGGAGGTCACCACCGCAGAGAAGACCCTCAGAAACCTTAATTAAGCGGTGCCCCGCTCTACACCGACTTCTCTGCTTTCGACTCCCCCGATTCTCGGGGGAATATATTCAGTAATTAATAAATGCGCTTCGAACTGGCGAAGTTAGTCTCTGCGATGTCCAAATCGACGCTCGGCACTTCAGAGAGCGGCTCCGAAGAGTCATAGATTGCGTTTGGAGACGTCGTCTTCGTCCTTGATTGCGTTTGAGGTATTCCGCGTCGTTTCCCCTCCGACGTGCGGAGAGCGGCGCGCGATTCTCGCAAGCGCTTTTGAGGGATAACAACAATATTTGCGTATTCATTCGACGATCCCTTTGTTTAGAACCGCTCTAATCCCTTCCTCCACCTATTCAAACCGGCAGAGAGCTAGCTCGTTGCGCCGCTTCTTCGCGCTGCATCCGCGCAACAACTTCTTCGTGCCCGCTGTCATCATCAAGCCATTTACTCAAACGCACTGATCCACTTGTGTCTTCTCGATGCCCCTTAGCGTTTTCTCCGCCTAGTTGAACCCTCGTTGACTCCTTGGGCAGCCGAGGCGGTCTTCTCTCGTCCGTTCTAATCTCTTCCGCGTGCGCAACTTCAGCACCTATCCCCTCTAGGAAGTCCTTTTCTGTCTCTTTCCTTCCCGACTTCTAATAGGCCCCCCGCGGCGCTCGCTTTGACTCCACTAACGAGCTAATCAAGCGACAAGCGGGCCGACAAGTGAATCTTCCGGTGAAGAAGCCAATTGATTTCCCCCTCCCTCTTCGCTTCCTTCCTGCTACTTCAACAGCGCCCTTTGGATCACCTTCCATTCAGCGATCGTCGATTCAAATTCATAAATTTCGTATTCGAATCGTTTCGCCTTCGTTTGAATTATTCACCATAATCAAATTAAAGTCTATCGATCGGGACTCTTTTCTCCAAACGGGTACTTCGCCTTCTATTAATAATTGATCATCTCCATAAATTGTCCCACAGGTGGTTCGCAAGAAAACGCGTTCTGCTACCCTTCTCGCCTACTTCGATCCGACCGCGGTGCGGCAGCATTCGTCTTCGCGACTGTTGCAACTATTAGAAATGCATTGAGATGAGGAGACGAAGATAAATTCGTTCAAAGTTCCCAAGCCCGGGACAGTCGGCGAATATTGCGTGAACGCGGCATTTATTATTTACGTGAGAGTCGTGTTTGTTTACTGTCCATGAAGCACTCGAATCGCCTTCAGATGTCCCGCTATCTCAACTTCCTCTGCTCTATAACCTTCATTCCTTTCATCGAAAGCCTTCGATGTTTTGCCGGGAATCCGATCGACAGGAATGAGTGCTCCTCGTTATCCCATTGCCTCAGAATAACTTCCAGGTGCGAAGCAATGAAGAACAGGAAAACCACACCTTGATGTTCTGTTTAGAGCTGGCGATTCCCAGTGGTCGTGCGACGGCAACTCTGTGAACCACATTTCGCTCTGCGCAATAGTTTCACAGAACTCACAGAAAGGAAATCCGAATTTCGTCCAGTTTGAGAATCAACGATTCACACGTCCCGGACAAGATCATCCGCAGCGATATTCGAACGACCGGATACGCGCAGTGAGTGCACCACACCAAGAGTTGTGCTACGACGCCGGGGTTTTGGGAGACGTATGTTGCTGCCAATCGGATTTTTGTAACGCGGCGTCGGGCGCAGATGTGAAGACTTCATTAATCATATCACTACTTTCCAGTGCATTTCTTCCCCTGCTTGCTCAACTGTTATGACATCCCTCGATTTCCATTTGTTACAGTGTAAATATCAAAGAATAAAAGATCTTTACTCGGAATCTTTGAAATCGGGCTCCTTCAACGCAGTGTCCATTCATGCCTGCTGCTTCGAGTAGCCTTTTTTAAGCGGAACATCGAAAAGTACCGCATCGTTGATGCATTCGAGCGCGTGACTACAGATCGAAGCGTTTATGAATGTGGTCGCTCCGTTTGTCGTCACTCCGTGTTTCTCGTGAACGTGACCGAAGATGTGGAAACTTGGCTTCACGCGCTTCTCGATTGTATTAAGGAGTTCCAAGCATCCATTGTGAGAATCCTGGTACACGTCGCTGTGACCCAAAGGAGGGGTATGTGTCAGCAGAACGTCAGTATCATCCGGAATGAGTTTCCACTTGTCCAGCAGCTCTTGTCCTCGATTTCGGCTGAATGAGTAGCCGGCCATCGGATGCCAGGAGCTCCCGTACACCTTGACTCCGTAAACCTTAATCGAAATAAAGTGTAACCGACATGGTAATTCATCTAGATACCTCCGTACAACTATCTTGGAGATAAAGGCAGTTTGTGAGCAGCTGGTACCCTTTCGACGTTCCCCTGTTCTGGTATTTGGGTAAACGGCGGGACTCGTCTTCGCCGTCTTCGAATCCGAGTTCATGGTTTCCCGCAATCACAATTTTGAAACGATGAGGCAGTTTTCCTGCAATACGAGTTTGATATCGGCTATGTTGTAGTGATCTGATTTACCCATCGATTCGTTGAATTTTTCGATTTCATCGCGATCGCCGAAATTTGTGAAATCGCCGCAATGCACCAGAACGTCGCCTTCGGGAATCCGCGGCAGAATCGTCTCCAGATTTTCGTGTGTGTCGGAGATGCAAACAAATCGAACGGCGTCGTCACGGATAGGCGTACCCCATCTGAAAATCCTCTAAAATCCGAGCTGAAAGGAAGACTCACTTCACAGGATGCTCGATTTGTCTACAGACACGCTCCTTCGAGTACTTCTCCCTCCAGAGTTTGTCCGAGTCATCGGTTTGCGGATCGATCATCTCACAGCTGACCGCGTGGTATCTAGCGACGGTCGGAAGCCACGGGATTCTTCAGCGAAAACGAATTCGCTCTAGAATTCTCTGTAAACGCCACTTGTTCAGGCGTTCGTTTGTTACAGTAAAGTGCCAACCAACGACGCGTAAAAACACCAATTTTCAGAGATCCAGATCTTGTTTTGAGTAGCCTCATAACCGAGCATAACCCCCACTCACAATCACTAAATCATTGAGATGCAACTTTCCGTCGTTTTTGCCGTTTTTTCCGCGGTTTAAACAAACAAATGCGGCGTGTTTGAGTCAGGTGTCCTCGCTACGCAAGAGCTACCTGCTCCCTCCGTTAAAATTTCCTGTTCCGTTTTATTTTTAACCGCGATCCAGAGAACCTCCGGAGCCTCATCTCCGATTTCCCTCTTTTCTGTTTGCCAACGAACCCAGAACTCGACCTGCAAACAGCCGATCGCTTTCAAGATCGCACAGATCCCCGAATGAACCTATTGGACTCAGCTGTTTCCAGTGCGGGTTCGGGTCAGAGTGATGCGAAACCTCGTCCACAACCTCCTTCGTTCGCGCGTATGCAAACGCACTTGCGAAGAGCGCGCAGCGGTTACATTCGAAAAACGGGACTATCTGCACGTACCCAACAGAACTAAACGTATCCCCAACCGTCGCCCGGCGCCAGCATCCACATTCGTTTCCCCTTTCTCGATTTTGCCTGCTGTGAGTGGTCGCATGGCCCTCATCTCTCCTCCAAAAACGCAACCGCGATGGCCAGAACGGTGACTACTCGATTCGTTGATTCGGTTTTCGACTGTCGAACTGTTGATGAACTAAGGACCGAAGCGAATGTCAGAGTTGTCACTGTTATGGCTGTCGAACGTCCTCTCCGTGCTTGTAGGATAACTCCAGGTGAGCGTTGTTTCTTTATTGCTCTATGGTCGACGACTCGGCATCCGGCGCGCTTCTGAGTCCAAACGGCATCGAGTGCGTCAGTCGCGTTTGATCGATGGGAAAAACGAAGTGTCCTTGCGCCGATGAATGCTGAGAGGTCTCCGCTGTTGTTTACAGCGCTTCAACAAGTGCCACACACGTTTAATTGATGTTGGCACCGCCGGGATGGCAGACAGTGATTACAAGAGGGAGTGATGCTTTGCTGGTCGTTGTTCACGCAGTTCATTTCTGGTGATAAAAATTGAAAAGTGCACACCCCGCAAATTGTTTGTGGGATTCGGAGCTTAAGGATCACGACGTTGTTTACTGTGGCACTTCCGAGTCCACAAGTCCAAAGCTCATTCGCATAAATAGCCATGTTATCGCGCTTGGTGCGCTCATAGATGAATACAATCTGCTGTTTAGAGAAGTACGAAGTCGCATGCGGAACTATGGCGTTTGTAGTCAGTGATTTGATGTTATTGGCGCTTCGCGTCCGCGCTCTTTCAAGTAGGATCGATCGCTCGCTTCCATCCCGACCTAACAACAACTGATCTGCGCCCTTTTGTACTCCAACAACTCAAATTCCCTGTTTCAGGCGAGATATCACTTTCTGGGCTCTCCGTTTCAATGTAGATCAAATCCAAGTCATCGACATGAGGTTTCAATCGTTGAATCGAGTTGCGCGGCGCTCTTCCAAGAACTTCGTTCGCAGTGCGCCCCTGCGCGAAACTCGTTTCGCAGCGATCGCGCAAACGCATTCATTTCACCGTAGTGTCGAGGGAAACGATCACGCTTCTCTTGTTTACGCCTGTAACGCCAATTAATGTTCTCTTCATCTGATGCAGGTGTGCGAGAACGAAATTAAGATTGCTTTCCTCGAAATGCGATTGAGCTTAATTTCATTGGTTAAGCACCTCGACTGACTTCAGTTCTCGAGCACGGCATTGCGCAGACCTGTCCTTTGCTATGGCTGTTTTGTATATAGATCAGGCTCAACTCAAAAGGTTAAAAACAAGCACGCGTTGTCAATTTAATTTCCGATCTTTTCAACCGTTTTGCTGCCTTTGCCGTCAACGCACTGGGTGCATTCCTAGAACGGCGGTCACGCGCCTCGATGGTTTGTTGGCGGTCTTCGCACATTCGTTGTTTCCCACTTCTCTTTTTCTCTTCCGTCGCTCTCCACAGAAGTCTTTCTGCCCTCTGCGCGCTCCTTTTGCGCTGACGAAAACAACCAAGACCACATTTATCAGTCCTTCTGCGCTCTGCTGTCCTCCTGGCCTCCCTGGACTTTACTTCCTTTCTGGCGATTCTTCCAGAAGCGACGAACAGATTCGTTTGCAATCTTTCTTCTCTTCTCTCACACAATCCTCTTAATCAACGTCGCTTTCTCTGTTGAGTGTCCCTCTCATTGTCACAAATGAGTTCACCAAATTTCAACCACCACTGACCAAAATCCGCGTCCTCTTTGGGCTCGCGCCACGCGGAACAGTGGGATTTCCGATCGTCATCGCGTGCTTCGGCCCTAAAGCTTCAAAGTTCTCAGGACAACGCGCCACCAACGTCATCGGCCGCGTTCGTACCATGAGTCCCTCTTGCTCCTTGAGCGTTCTTTGGGGTCTCTATTGCAGGGCGGACTCGCCTCCGTTTTTTTCTCAGCGTCTCTCAGCGCTCGGTTGTTCGCGGCTTCGCTCTGCTCCCGGTCCCGACGGCTTTGGCGGCGCGTCCTTCGTCGGCACTCTCGATGCCAATCGAACTCGACTTCCCTTTCGCGCACCCTCTGGCTCTTCGCGCCCGCATGACGCCGCTTTCCTCGCAGATTCTCTCGCTCTGTTACCGTATATCCGAGCCGCAGCTAATTAATTTGCATGTAATCGCACTCTCCGCGCTTCCGGCAATTAGAACTCTGCGATTTCCGTGCTCGCTCGCGTCACCGTTCTGCTAAATCCCGAGAATACATTGGATTCCAAGCTGTTGCTCGTGCCGGCGGCGAAGCAGCGCTGAGTTGCACTGTAGAGCGATCGATCGGAGCGATGTCGCATGAATCGCCGACTCCTGCGACGCCTTTTTGCACTTATCTCGATCTTCCGAAGCCACAACGCTCAATATTTGGGTCAGCGCAGTGGAGAGCGCCGTCCGAGCGATCTGAAAGATCCGCGCTTTCGATCGATCGTCTGCTTTCCCCGTTGTTATTCAACATCGCTGAGGTCAGCTGTGCACTTGGGAAAGACCCAGGCGCCAACGATCTCAGATCACCTCTAACGAGCACTCTAGGCGTGTTTGTTTCTCATTTCAAGTCGGAAAGTCGTCGTACTTTGATAGATCGTCGATGGAGCGACCTAATGCGGAAGAGCTAAGCTTCATTAAATCTCCGCCTTCGGCGACAGCCTCGCGCTCGGGCTACGGCGCAGCCCTATGTCCACTCCGCCGCCTGGCTTCTCGGCTGTGGGCCGAGTTGATCGCGATGATCCCTGATGCGTCGCGTCCAATTCAATCACCGAATTGTAATCTGTTTTCGAGGAAGCGAAACATGGGCGCTGATTGAAGGGCCGCAAAGTGCCTCGGGGAATCCACCTGCCTCTGTCATCACTCTCGCTCGCCTCTTCTCTGATTGCGCTACGCGAATACTTTGCAGCAACCGGCTTTTCGGTCCATCCACGTGACGCATTTGTTTTGTATTTCTGACCAAAAGTCACCAACAAAAAGAGTTCCGCGTTCCGAAAGTCCTAGTGTTGTTTTCAAGGAGGCTACTTCAATTACACGCCTCTCATTTGCGCATCAGCCGCGTGCCTCCGCGTAATCATCTGTTGCAACCTCGGCATCTCCAAAGGAGGGGAGAGTTGCCGAGTGCGTTCCGAGTGGCGCCAGCGCGTATTGTAACTCTGCGATGTTTGTTCTCCGCGTTGCTCTTGTTGCGTCCGACATTCTCAAAGCGCCGATACTGCTCTCTCCATTCAGCTCTCTCCCTCTCCGTTCATTCGTGAATTCGTTAATCTACCGAATTGTGTCGATAACGCAATGCAAACGAGTTGATTTTCTGTTTTTGAAGCACTTTTGTCAAATTTTCAACACCGCGCATTGCAGTAACCACACGGCTGCTGATTGTTCAGTGTTGCTCGTTCAGCAAGCGTTTTCAAACAAATGATGACACGCTCAGAAACACTTTCTGTCAGCATGAATGTTTCTTTCTTCACAGAGACGGAAAGACGGGCAGACCCTTCACACGATTTTGGACTCAAATGTTCAAGGCCGTCGTTGTTTACAGTCGGTCTTAGAGGGTGAACTCTCACTTTCGCACCCAGCAACGCAACTGACCTTTTGGGATTCTTTAATCAGTTTTGCTGTTCAGTCTACAGTAACCCTTATCAAGGGTGATCAGGATTCGCAGACTCATTATCTCGATTAAATTTTGCAAAATTCACGTCCAGGTGCGGAAAAACTGCAATTGATGAGTTCTCTGGCGCCTAGGAGAGAAAACGAAAACAGGAAATCATTCCTTCAAGACAATTCCAAAAATGCTCAACCGCAAATTCAAGCCTCTGACGTTGAGACCCAGAAACCGCGCGGCTCCATTCAGAGATGCTGTTGTTGTCGCTCAGAGAACAGCCATCAATCGATCGGTCATTTTAAACCCAAACTCGGCGTTCGTTGCGTCCCGAGTGAGCAGAGCGCCACATGATCGCGCGACAGTTCCCATCCGAAGCCAATGCGTTCTCGGTAACAGAACTAATCGTAGTCCATGTCCTTTAGATGACCAAGTTGTGATCAACCAGAAGCTAGTTTGATCCCTTTTTTAAATCATATCGATCAAACGACCACAACAGAGTGAAAGACAGCGAAGCTGGTGATTTTTCTGTTTCTTCGACGCACTTTATCAGTCGCCCAGCACTCCTCTCTTCCTTCTCTTCGCGTTCTCTCGTCATCGCCTTCGCCCTTCCTTTCCGTTCTGTCAGACATTAACCGACGCGGCTTCGACGCTCACAGCCACCTTGCCGCTACTCAAACGACCGGTCTTCTTTCCTAGTGGAATCCTGTGCGCGCGCTGCCGCCGCGACTTTCCCCGCCGCGCTTTCCCTTCCGCCCTTCCGCGAATGTCTTCTATGCAAATTGGCAATTTCACATTGGCGTCTCGGGATTTTTCCCTCGCAGCGCCATCGACACGACGGAAATGGAGCACTTTCCGAGCCCTCCCTGCATGTTCCTATTTCCGTATCCCCAACTCCGCGCTTCCATCCTTCCGTTTCATTTCTCTTCGCTCACGGTCAGTTAGCGACCGCCTCATTTCCATTTTCCACACTGCGTCGCGTTGGCCGGTCTGTGTCTCAGAGCGTGTCTGGACCAAGTCTAAAATGATGCGTTGTCCTGTGTTGGACACAGAGGACTCGATAACTATTTTGAGAAGCGTTCCCTCGAGTGGGGTTCGCGTGTGGGAAATTGCGTTAACATTGTCGTTTATGTAAACTCGTGTTGTTTTCAGAATTGTCGCTTGTGAAATTGTAAGTGGACACACTTGAGCTAGTTCGCCTGGATAATTTGTTCTGATTCATGCTCGAGTGATGGAAAACGGTGTCATGCAAGAAGTGAGTCGGAAGCGGTGAGTTCAATTTCTGCTGTTTACATTTTTCTCATTTCTGCATTCAGTAATCTCGATAAAAGACGTGAAACGTCTCGATTCGCCGCGCGCGATCGTCGCGGCAAGGAGGCCGACATTTTTGTGGACCTTCGCGAAGTAGTTCCGATCGTTGAAGAGAACACTGTCACCCATGTCGATAGAATCGCTTTGCTTCGCGTCGCTGCTACAATGTGCCGAATGCGAAACCACATTGGAAAAGGTATGTACGTTCTTGAAATTTCCTCTTCTGTCTCCTTCGTTCGTCGGGGGGTGTAGATAAGCGCAGGGCAAAGGCCGCATCCTCACGCCATGGCTGCTGAGAGTCTTATCTCGCCCGTGTCAGACTCCATGCGCATGTCGACACAACAGGCGAGCGGAATTTATCAGAGGGCGGCGAACGCAGAACCGAAAATGATAATTCAAACGCATTCTTTTTCTTTTGAGCTTTGATTTACTGTTTGCGGTGAAACGAATTGTTCTTGCCCTCATAACTGACAATGCGTGATAAGCGCCTGATAATCTTTGATGCTCAACATAGAAATTAATTAAAAAAGAAAAGACCGAAATTGTTTACAAGTAATGACTCATGCGACGATTACGGTCGGAGTGTCATATCTTTTCTTCCTTGCTTAATTTGTGAAGTACGTTAGGGCGATAACGTCATTGCCGCGATTGATTTGCCTGAAGAGTCCCTCACACACATTTGTTTTTGAAGGGTACAGATCTGACTTGTCGCACTAATAACAAGTGATTGATGGAAAATGTTGAAAATGAAATCTTTTCAATGAAATGAAATCATATGATATTTTAGCGTTGCAATCCCCTCTCCGCTCCGATGTGGTGCAAAATGAGCTGTGGTCGGAAGACACGATCTCAGAGTGTCTGGATGGTTTCATAATGATGATCGACATGGATGGACTCATCCTTTATATCTCAGAAAGTGTTTCAATTTACCTTGGAATCACTCAAACAGACTTGATTGGTCGCTATTTACGCGAATTCATCAATCAAAAGGACTACGAGGCTTATATGAAATTGGTTCAAACGAACAAAGCGAAGGGAAACATGAATGGAAACGCTTGCGATGGAAGTGATGCAAATCTTTTTACAAGAACGATAGTTCTTCGTATGAAGTCTGTGATTAGTCCGCGAGGTCGAAATCTGAATCTGAAGTCAGCAATCTATAAGGTTTGAATCATATGCCTGCAAACATTTCTTTACTTTGCGATATTTAGCCGGTCTGGGTATGTTACCGAACTGTATGCTATGCTGGAAACAATTACACGAACATGATGCACTGCTCAACGAATCCGGCAGGTACCGGAGCGAATATTACGAATGCGATGAGCGGAGTCGCATCAAAAAGTGGAGAATATTCTACTGGAACGGGAATGACTCGACACACTTGTGACATGAAGATTAGCTTTATAAGCGAAAAGTAAGAAACAAAATCACCCTTTATCATAAATTATATTTTTGTAGCATGAACAAGATCGTTCGTTCGAATCAGCGATCTCTAATCGGTTCATCGTTCTACGAGCTTGTGCATCCTGGTGATGTTTCGCGTGTCTTTGAATGGATCCGTGATCTGTTGGTCAAATCACACTGCCGCACATCATTCTACCGTATACTGGGTGCTTCAAAAAATGTGATATGGGTTCAAACTGATGCGGTCACCGTGAATCATACGATCAGGGGCAAGAAAGAACAGTACATCATTTGCACTCATAACTTCCTTGGAACTCAAACTGACAATACTTCGGCTCAAAATGTTGAACTCAACGCTGGCTGCGAGACGATGTCACTCAACAAGATTATCAAGAAAGAAATCATTGATGCCGATTCTCCGGGTAGTTTAACGATTTAAAAGCTTTGCTAACGATATCTTTTAGAATACGGTGGTCTTCAGCCGATGTTTGTGGAATGCGTTGATTTCACTCCGCTTGTTTCAAGCGAAGCCAGTCTGCTGCCTGCAAATCTGGATGAATACGCTCCAATCGGTGTACCGGATAGTGAATTTGGTCGAACTTCCGGCTCCACTTCCCAGCAACAGTTTCAGCCTCGTAAGCGTAAACTTCCTCTACGATTAGAAACTCCGAAGCTTGAATCGACTCTAACACAGTCGCAGAGCCGAAAGAGAGCGATTAAGATTCCTTCTTCTCACAGTTTTGCTAAGCGGCATCGGCCAACATTCTGCAGTTCGCCGGTGGAAGACGATGTCAGAGGCTCAGAATCATATGTTTTTAACGTTTGTTATTTTCTGCTAACACTTTCCCTTGTTTTACGCCTCGCTTATCCTTACGTTTGTTCGTTGGCGTAACCTGTGTCTGTGTATAGTCACCTAATGTCGCTTACGGGTTTCTACTGTTTTTCTCTCTGGTTTTCTGACTGTCTCTGACATCGTCGAAGCCGTCGCACATGCTGTTTCCCGTTAGAATTTTGAATTCTGGCTTACTGGTTCCGTTTATTTTGCTCATTACCTCACATTTTAGAAGGACAAATCGCGCGAAAAAGCAGCTATGACGATGTCTTGCAGTGGCTTTTTCGAGACCACCCCGACAGTCCCGCCCCATTTTCCAGTCGATACGACCAAACGTTGCGATCAAATCAAGATGAAAGAGGTTTAAAATGCCTTTGAGAAACAAATTATATCTTCTTTTCAGCTTCCTTTGTCGGAGAAAACCCTCCAATCAGATCCAACTTCTCCATCCAACTACACGATCCAGCTTCTCGACGCCAGTCTCCTGAACTCTCCGGAAGAAGCGGAAAGGATTCGTCTGCGGCACTCTACCGACACCAGCGAACGAATAACTCTGATCGTTCCACTTCAACCTCTGCCATGGGTGATCAATTCTGCGGATCCTATCGTTCCTCACCACTGTCTTCAAACGGGAGCAATCGCGGACAAAACGAAGGGGCCTCACCGATGGAATGGTCACCGCTTGCTACCGGAATTTCCGAATGCAACGTGCGCTCTCCTGTCCGATCAACCGTTGACGGTGTCAGCTGCATCTCCCGGCCCTTCCGAGACAATTCCGCCCCTTCTGGAGTTCCATTCATGCCCATCAACAGCTCAGGAATGCGAGCCACCAATGGAGTTGTACCCACCATTTCTCAACCCGGTAAGTGTTTTGAAGATATTAATACCCTCCTTCCTTGTCTAATTCTCCTAAGCTGATGTCATTGTTGTCAAGTTGTAGTATAGTATAGTGAGTGTGTTTGCTGTTGTTACAGATGGCTACAACCTTATGCCCGGTACTAACGCCTACAGAACTATCGGAGCCAGATCGATTCCCGGATCAAATGTGTACTCCAATGTGTCTGTTACCCATTCTGCGGATTCCAACGCTCGAGCTCGATGCCCCTCCACCGCCGAAACGTCGTCTGCTTGTACCGGAATGCGCAGACCTTTTGGTCAATTCGAGCCTCAGCAGTTCGTTCCTCTGAGAGTTGGGCAATCCTGCGAACCTTCAAGTCATAATACTCCCAATAATAACATTAACTTCACCAAGTCAACGAACGATGGCAGCATGCACAAATCTCCATTGGGTCAGTCTTCTAGTGCTTTGCTTTTTAACTTGACCTTTAAACTAACTAATTTGATTTGAGTGGTATTATTCTGTTCCGAACAACATTTTTTCTCTAGTTTGCATTAACCTAAATTGTTTTGTTTCAGAATACTCGCAACTTTACGTTGATTGTCAAGACAATCTTCGGTCTTTGGCTCCTTTCGTTGCGCATGAGGACGAGTTCCAACTGACTACCAATTTCCCAGCTGATCTTCAAGGTCTTTTCAATGACGACCCTACAGATGACTGGATGAACTCGTTCGGACCACTTAATACAGGAAGCATGAATGGTCCGTCCATGTGCGGCGCTGATGGTTTGGACAATTGTAACAGTTTTGTAAATGATCAATTGTTTTAAAAAATGTTTCCGGTGACTTTGTTATGGTAAGTTCTCCACGCGTGTTTCACTCAACTTACTCTTTCTCATTTAGAGATTACCTTTCCTACGAAACTATCCCTTGTCATTGTGAAGACTGCGCACATCCTATGGATTTGTGTCTTTAAACTACCTTCAGTCGGATGCTTTCCTACCTTGATCATCTGCGAATCAAGTTTCCGATTAAATCTTCTTCTGTTTTGAGTATTTATTTCCAGCCGAGGTGTTCTGAGTTTAGCAAGATTCGGATTGTTTTCGATATGTCCAACCCAAGTTTCGAGATTTCTATCATTATGCAGGTTTTGATTACAAAACTTCCAGTTTTGAAATCAATTTTGTCCTTTGTTCCACTTCTCTCTGTTAGTTCCGTCTGTATTTGACTACAATAGATTCAGTTGTCCCTGTTTACTTACCGTATTGCTGTATTTACTGTAGATTGTAAAGAAAAGTACTCAACGATCGCACGCACAAACATAATAGGACTGAAGCTGATTAGGACAAGAGGTGTTCCGCCTATTTAGGCGACCAAATGGACAAATGTTTGTATATAGGCAGTTGGAATATTCGTTTGCACACAAACGACGATGGACGAAAATAAATTGGCGCATCGTATGAGTCAATGCGACCCGATAGCGGTCGATGGCCTTGTGCGCGGAGAAGGAAGGAAACGCAAAAAGATGCAAATGAGGGAACCGTGTGTCTTCACTCACACCTGCCGGAAATATTGATTTACACGCAGAGGATCGGTTTCGGAAGAGTTGGTTCTGCTGACCTTTGTCGCGTTTTTCGCGGTTAATCCGAAGCTGACGAGCGCCATTGTTGCCTTCGAATGGTTCGTTGGTCAACGGTGTTGTGCGCTCGGATGCCAGATGGCGGAGGAAACGAGTGATTTGTGGCGAGAATCTGTTGAATAGGATTGAAAAGGCCAAACGGAAGTCGGTCGCCAATTAGTCTCGATTCCGCCATCTCTGCGTTACTGTAAGACATTCACTACGACGTCCTTTGTGGTTTATTAGGGGAATCTCGCATTCGTTTAGAAGCGCGGTTATTCAACTGGTAAAGCGCTCTGCGCTCAGAGCTGCCAAGGTCAGAGTTTCTCTCAGAGTTTGGTTTAATCCTTTTGCTGCGATACGTTGACCCTCGAGGGGACTCTCCAACAGAAGTTGCCACGCTTTGGACACCCGACGGACATCCTTCTCAGTCCGGCTTATGCAAATGAGTACACGGGCAGGAACACTCCCAGCCACTCGCTAAGGGATCAAAGCGGATTCTGTAAAGGAGGGGATTGTGTTGATCGGCCGAGCGATCGCAGCAAATCCGCGTCTCCGCCCCTTCCGCTGAGCTGATGAGTTGTGTGCCCTCAACAACCTTTCCACCTCCAAACATGGTCGCCGACCGTGCGCGAGTCGACGAACTCATAATATTTGCCCCGCTGTTTCCGACAGCGCGCGTGCGGCGTTCGCCCTCAAGCGCGACAACCCTCAAACCATCCCTCCGCAGCCTGTCAGTGGGCGCCGTCCCTCAAACCGAACGCGTTTTTGTAGATGTCATCTCCACGGCGCCGACCCTTATAAAATGTTTTCCTTTCAACGGAGTCGTCACTCGCGTCTTCCAACCAGTTCGTCAAATCACCCCTACAAACACTCGCTCTCTCGCCTACGACAATTTTCCAATTAACTTTTGAAGGGCCGCTAATCAGTCGACAACCCGAATTCGATTTAATTTCTCCATCTTTCCCTCTGTTTCTGCGTTGCGCTCGAAAACGCGATTAATCGTCGGACGCGCGCTACTCGAGACTCGTTTCCCATTCGGCGGCAATTCATTCCGCGAAAGGCGCACCTCATAATGGAACTGTAATTATACATTGCATAATTGATGACAATGGAATCCGCGACGACCCACAAAATCGCCGTAATTGACGAAGTCTTTGTAACCGTCGAAACTTCCAATTCACGAATTCCAGGCTATGAGTACCTCGACGTTTTGCTTTCTCAGCTTCTTCGCGTTATTCGGCTCTGCTTTAGCGATTCAATGCTACTCGGGCAGTCAGCTCCAAGTCATCGAGTGTCCCAGTCTCAGTTGCATCAAGCAAACTCTCGGATTCGACACGGTAACACAGCGATCCACCGAGTTGTAATCGAATTATTCGCTTTAGGTGCGCTACTGCGACGGAACCGGAGTTTCATCGATTTGTCAAACGTACCGCATCTTTGACGCTTGTCAGAATATCCCCAATCTTGGTATGTTTACCCAATCTTACCCAACTGATCCGTGGTATTGTTGAAGGCTACATTTGCTGCTGCAGCGGACAACTATGCAATTCCAGCACAACCCTCGGATTTGGCCTCGCTGTCCTTGTCGTCGTGACAAGGCTACTGGCCTGGTAGCGCCACCGAACTCCCCTTCCTTCGTTCCCCGGTAAAGTGCCTTAGCGCGTGTATAAATCTCCACACATTTCTATTTCTTTCCAAACTCTCTTGTGTCGTTTCCTGTTATAATGTGGAAAAAAGATAACAAACTCTGACACTGATTCACTCACTACTGGCTGTGGGGCAACTAATCCGCCGCACAATAGCGCACAGGGGACTGGTCTCCTCTACCTGTTTCCACTGCATTCGCGCAGAAACCTCGAAAACCAATCAAAGGGCAAAAAAGAGATCAAGTTGTTGCATTGTCGCGAGTCAATTATGCGCAATTGATCGTCCATGGCGCAAATTCGGTTAATCTTCCCGCTTAAACCAGATCTCTTCTCGATTCCGGTGCAAGACGTGCATAAAGAAGCGTTTATTGGCTTGCAAGAGCCAAGGTCAGCAAGTGAGTCTCCAATGATGAGGAATGAATCAGAACTCGAGGAGAGGATTCAGCGAAGATCGGGAAGACGCCGCACCCAAAAGGCGATCTTCATGATGATCAACGAGGAGAATGACTGAGCCGTGGTCAATGTCGTATTCCTGCAGCGTCTTCGAGCGATTATTCTGGAACAATACAAGTTTCTAAAGTGATTAAAGCGACTGCGAACCAATTTTGTTCCGTTGTAGAAAAGACTTTTGTTTCGTAGCTGTTTTTTGTCACCATAGATCGCCTCCGAATAGCAGATTTCGTACCATATTTGAGATACAGTGTCCGACGAACTTAAGTAAATCGGCATTGCAACGCCTTTCTTATTCTAATTGTCGGCTAATATCAATGAATGGAATATATGGTAACTAACCTTCACAAACAGAATCATTCTTAATCGATCGAATGCGAGTGGCAACGGAGACCCTGGAACAGTCACAAAAATCTAAAAACGAAAACAACTTTTGGTTTCTTCAGTCGACGAGGACGAGAAGAACGCTGTATCAGTCAGCAGAGGAGAGCACTGCACGTACGCTATTCCTCTTATATGCTGACTGCGAGCGGCCCTTTACGGTCGGTCGGCTGCAGTTGAAGCGATAGCATGAGGAGACATCGGATACAAATAGAAACATAAACTTTACTATTTATCGTACTGCATTAATTACAACTAAATAAAAACACGAGATAGGAGATCACAACCACTTCTCGGCACCACAATAAATATCTTCACCCATGTTCAACGAAGCTTGACTTAATCCGCGTTAGCTTTCTGTAACAAAAGAAATATACTACATAAGAACGGTCTTTAATTTACCACTAATTCTTCCTTATCATCCTTGGCCGGGTTCTTAAACAATGATGCAAAGCGTTTCTTTTCCATTTCTTTTTCATGTTTAATTTGAGCTTCACATTTGTCAATCTTCCCAACAGCAGCTTTGTTTGAGGGATCCAGTTCGAGCACCTTTCTATAGCTCACTATAGCCTCCTTATATTTTTTCCGCATAACGTCCGCTTCTCCCAATCGATAATGGGCCTTCAACGTGGTCGAGTCCTCTTGGATCACCTTGTTGCAGTGATCAGCAGCTTCCATTGGATGCTTCAAGTTGAGCTCCACTTGGGCGCTGAAAATTGTAACGATGAATGTAAAATAGAGCATTCTCACTATTACCAATTTAGATGACAAATAATACGGAGAGCACGCCATTCTTTCTTCATATCATCGGTAACGTTCCGATCAAAATCAATCATGCTTATAGCCGCCTTGTACTTATCAAGCGCTATCTTGTAATTTTGCATCTGGAAAAAGTGAGATCCGCGTTGTTTAATCTTCATCGCCTCATCCAGCTTTTCTTTTTCGTCCAATTCCCACAAATGTTTTTTCTAATTAATTTTAGAGATTATTGACAGAAAGCACAACTGACTAGAATACCTCGTCAAACTCTTTCAAAAACAGAGTAAAGATCAATTCAGCGTTAGGTGGAAGATTGAACTGCGCTGGAGGAGTGGACCCGTAATTCCACGGATGTTTGATGGTTACTCGTGCTTTCTCACCCTTGCGGAAGCGGCGCAAAGCTTTGTCCACTCCATCAGGTAAGCCTTCTAGACTTCCTTCACCAAGCTCATAGTTGAGTTCTTTGTCGTAGAATACGGTTCCGTCGTATTCTCCAACAGCATGAACTAAAATCAAATTAGAGATTACATACACATTTACGTGGTGCATTTATATACCTTTCACGCACGCATATTCGCTTGGATTTTTGTGTCTCTCTCCCGGAGCAATTACTGCCTTATAAATAGAGCCGTCCGCATCAGGGCTAATATCCTCTCCGGTCCATCGCAAAAGCTCAATTTCAAAAACGAGAGTGCTATTCGCTGGGATTTGTGGTGGTTTTCCAGCAACTCCATAGCCGTACTTTGGAGCTATCTTGAAGCAAGCCACTTCATTAAGCTTCATCGATCTGACACCAATATCCCATCCTCTAATCACGTGTCCTTCGCCCAGACTGAAGCGGAATGGGTGGTTGAGTTTCCTGGACGAATCGAATTCATCGCCGTTTTCGAATTTTCCAACGTAGTGGACGTGAACAACGTCACCCAGAACGGGTGTGTCCTCGCCGGTTCCCACCTTGAGAATAGTTTTCAAGACTCCTCCATCCTTAATAAATCAGCCTTAAAGAACTAAAATCGGCAAACCATCATACCCGATCAGGAGTAAGGTCGATCTCCACACCCTCTTTGGCCATCGCAATAATTGTCACCTGAAATGACCTCAGTTAATACACCACTAACTGTAGCAACTTCGCAGAATCTTCTTCGCACGCTAGTTATAACATACAAATGTACTCATTGAGTCGTATCTAAAACTGAAACAAAAGCGAATCATACAGAATCTTCCGCAGAATCGCCAACAAGTGAACACAGGTTGCTGTTGCGTTGAACGTTGAGAATTCTGTCTCGCGAAGGCTACTGAAACGATTTCCACTCGGGACCGCACTCTAGTAAACAACACATCAGCCGTAAGCGAAGCTTCGAGAATGTTTGCGCCGTATATACATCGTACACGCCATGGCAACCAAATATACCTCAACTACACGATGCGCATAACCTCACGGTTAATAAAAGCGAAAATAAAGGATGACGTGCTTAGCGCCGATGTGCCAGCCGGCCGAACTATATAATGAAAAAGCGCTCTTTCAAACAGCATCTTGGTTGAGGGCACGCTTATCCTTTGCAATTAGAGCACATTGGGAGTGAAGGAGGATTAGCTTTTCACTTCGTGTGGTGCGAATACAAATACAAACGAAATTGAAGCACTCTCTTTAATTTGAAGACATTTTCGGATTGGCAAAATATATAGAGCGCTCATCATTTTATCAAGCCTTGATGGAGTCACATTGTTAGTTGTTCTCGGTCGACGGACCGTTTGGAATGCGCATAGCTGTTTTGCACGATTGACAGAAGCATGGGACGCGGGGCATTTTCGGCATGACTGGTTGGACCAGTGGTTCACGATTTTGTTCACGGCGGTTTCCGCCTCCGAAAGGAAACGACGCTCCAAAGTTATCGAACATTTGGCGCATCATGTTCTGCGACCATTGCTGCATCTGAAATGCCGTATAAGCATCAAATAGCATCGTTTGTTTTCTCACGCTGTTGCTGAAGTCAACGCCGTACTGTTCCATATCCTTTTCGTATTGCTCGATTTCCCTCGTTTCCTCCTCGGTGACCGGACGTTCTGTTCCGTTTTCACGCACCACTCCATTCTGAAAAATCGGTCGTATTCACTAACTTCAATTACGCCTTACTGTAACCACGCAATTTCCGTTTACGAATTGATACGAATTGCTCGCACTGCTTCCATTGTTGACAGCAAAATTGCTTTGAAACGAAGAAGAACCGAACGATGTGGAGTGCTGCGTAGAAGGCTGCACTGTACCTTGAGAATCGGGATTCTCGATTGCTCCAAGTGCGAGTCCGACGAGTAAGAAACAGTGGAATGTCAAGCGGAACATTGTTTGTCGAACGACTCAATTTGAAAGGCAATGAGTGTTTTATATGGCTTGTATGAAGGGCGGATCCCGATCGCCCTTTGCCAGTGCCACAAAGATCGACAAATCGAGATTTTCAATAACAAACGATGACTCACCACTCAAAATAAAACGTTTCTCCGATGCAAAGATCGAGAATCCCGCTGTTGCGACCGCAGAAACGATTGAGGTTTTCTGCGTCAGAGGTTGCGAAAAAAAACCAGAATTCTAACAGATGTCAACACAGTGATCGATTTTTACTTTCAACTGGCGTTTACGGTTACGGATTCGACAACCTAGGGATGAACTTTGTTCACCGATTGGTAGCGAGTTCATTGCATTCATCGCATACAACGCCGGGGACGATTTGTTTGCGGAGAACATCGGAGTTCGGTCTTTCCGAAAAAACGCTTTCGCCCGCGTGGAACGGAAATCCTAGAGAAGCGTCGCTAACAGTTGTTTTGCACCTCTCAGCGCATATCCACGTCATTTCCGAATGAATTCCGGTGGATTCAACGTTCTCCGTCGACCAGATCCCCCAGTAAACACTTCACAAGCAAACAAAAGCGCCAATTCCGAATCACCCAACAGTCAATCTACACGAGAATGAGATTTCTGTTCGCTCATCGTTTATATTTCCACCGACAATCAGAAAATGATGCAATGAACACAGCGGACCTCTTCAACTCTTCTGTCTTTGATTCGTCCTCGTCTCTCTACAAGTCGATGATCATCTGCGTTCGCCCCGAGTTCTTCGAGCAAAAATAGAACGGCGGTGTGACTTCTCCCGTACGTTTCCCGAGATTCGTGAGAAATTTCTGGATCTGGTCAACTTCCTTGCTATGAAGAACGCGTTTCTCTTCGAAATCGTGAAGGCGCCGATTCTAAATCACTCATGATCGAACGGAGGACACGTGGGGCCTACCCTCCAATCAACGAAGCAGCCGTTGCTGTAAGTGTTGCGCCTGGGTGCGGCAAACCCGAGAAAAGACGCCGAAAGAAGAAGCGCGAGAAAGAAGCTCGAAGAGCGCATGACGGCGGCGTGTCGGAGGAAAAGAATTCCGTCTTATCACTTTTTGCGCCGACGATACGAATGGAAACGAAGAATCAGTTTGTTATGAGATAAGAGTGAAATGAGGTTCTTTATTGGGCTCGTGAATACCGGTATGCGCTGGAATCGAGCGTTCTGCTCAACAAGACTGACAGAAACAAGGCGCGCTCGGGAACGCAGCAACGATTGGAGGACGATTGTGCGAAGATCGAATATTTTCGTTCTGCTGCCGTTGGACGCCGTTTCCGCCTTCTTGATTTTGGCCGTTGCTATCGGAATTCTGATCGTAATTGGAGTTTTGCGGAGCTCCAAATGAGAAGAAATCGCCCAAGATTTGGAAAATCTGAAGAACGTTATGAGGAGGCGACAGGAAGCGCAAAAAACAACGTTTTTATCCAGGTTTTGCGTGTAGCTGTCAATGTCCTGAAGGTATTGCTGCAGCTGCTGCTTCTCGGACTCCGTTAGGTTGCGCGTCACCCCGTTGTCGTTTAGTTGTCCGTTCTAAATCAAGAAGTTCCGTTCCGGTTGAACGATCGATTCTCTTACAGAGTAAACACAGTTTCCGTTAACGAGCTCGATGTCATTCGCGGCTCGAATGGAAGGAGTAGAATTTTGGCCGTTTTGAAAAGCTCGAGGAGAGGAATCGCCGTTTTGGGGCATCCACTGGCCGTTGTTGGTGTAGTCCTGACAGTGATACATGGATACTGTAGCTGAGAGGAGCAGGATGAGAGTCGGAGACATTGTGGAAGTAGGGAGCTTGGGAGAGTGAGGCTCGAGAAGCGGACTTTATAGATTGCGTGAGGGCGATTAAATAAACAAATTGATTGACACGGCGCCATTCCGTGCTGAGTAAACTGGAGAAATTGGAGGTTGAAGGTTGGAGGGCTGACTCATACTAAGCAATCAAGGAAAGGGATTAACGATCAGCTGAAAATAGCGACCGGATCTGGCGGGATTTCGGTCAGTTTCGAGTCATCTCAAGCGAGCAGTGAGATATGCAAATGCGCGATCGTCGTTCTTGGGGTCAGCCGGTGTTCCTGATCACCGCCTAACCGAATATCTCGCGCTCTTGACAGTCACTATACGAATCAATGCCGAAAGCGTGCACCTTCCTTTGGATTTGCGTCTTCGTTCTGGCGATGTGTGCCGCACAAAGCCCGCAGAGCGGATACTACTTGCAGCCGCCTCAAAAGAGCCAAAATCAGGTAGGTGTTTGCTCAGTCACCCCTTCAGGATGCTTTCAGTTGGACGCGATGGTTTCTCGTTGTTTCCAAACACTTTGCCGGGAATGGATGCTCGAGTGTCACTGGTACTGTGATTCCGTGAAGGAAAAGGTGAGTTGCGTGACAGAAATTGGCGAAAAAACATCGGATTAACTCACTTTTCGCTGTTTCCCTCAAGAACCAGAAAACGCCGATCGATAAGCGAGCGATTCGGGGATGATTTGTTCCGTTTCAGGCACGAAATTGGAGGTGCTTCCAGTGCCTTAGCTATCGCGGACGTCACTGTTTCGAATGTTTCGACCTCTGATTCCGTGATTCACGATGTTTCTCATCATCTTATGCTCCCTTCTGTTCATCGAAAACGACTCATCACACGCCGCGAGAGGCGTTTCTTGCCTCTTTTCCCAAAAGCGCATCGTTGCCGCTTCTCATCACATCACTGACAATTGCACTGTACCTGGTTTATTTGAATAAACACTCTTGCAACCCATGGGTCTTCCCACCCTCACTCCCTCAGATCGGCCCCGCTCGGTCTCTCCCAATCCCACGTCTGAGAGTCAAAACTTCCGCCAACGGTCGGCGTCGCTGGCGTGTCCGCCTCCTCCGCCGTCGGTAGATTTTCTGAAGACAAATCCGAAAATCCTCTTCGAGAGGAAACCGAAAATCCGAAAAGAAATTTCGCGAAATGACGTTATGGATGAATTATGCGTGAGTTCCACGGGAACCTCAAGTGCCTCAAGGAGGATTATTCAGGATCGCCTAGTGCAGCGAAGAAAGACCCTCGGGTTCATTGGGCAAACGTCGCTCGAAGAAGTCGAAGAGAACGAGTTTCCTTTGCGCAAAACTTCGGTTTCTCCGTCGACTTCGACTCTTTCGACGACTTCGTCGCTTTCGCCTTCGGAGCACTCGACGGCCAGCGCGTCGTCGCCCGTTCCCAAAGACCCGAAACTCCCTCCGCCGCCTCCACTCGCAGCTTCCGCGCTGAGAGCGAAGAAATACGATCTGAAAACGAAGAAGAGCGGATTCCGCGAACGATCGAAGAGCGTTTTCACTGGAAACGACCAGAAGGACAACATGATGGAGGTGGGTTCTTCAGCATAAAATGCGCTAAACCCGCGATTTCAGGAGCTCAAACGACGTCTAAGCGCTCCAAAAAGAAGTTCCATTTCGTTCGAGAGAATCGAGGAGGAAAGCGTCGAGCACAGGCGACCCAATGGCGATGTCACTCACTCATCGGTCGATTTCGTTCATCGGAAAATCAAGAACCCGATCAGAAACTCTCTGAAACCAACTGACCTACCAGAATTCATTCCGGTGAACGGTCACTCTGCGCCTGAATGCGTAAAGAAAGCGATTCCCCCAAAACCCGTCGATTCGCAGTGCGTCAAAGGAGTTGTAAATAAGGTAAATAAGCGAGCAATGTTTCTCTCTTCATTTTTGTTTAGTTTTCGACTTTGAAAATGAATGCAGCGGCGAAGGTAGGAACAGCCAACGACAAATTACTGCAAAATGTGATCTCGTGGTACTGATATAAAACGAAGATTGTAGTTTCAGAGTTCTCTCCAGGTATCGGACCCGCTTCGCCAGCGATCCCCTTCCACTTCAATGTCCAAGGAAAATGTTCGCGTGACCAGATTCGTCGACATTTGGGAGACGCGGCAACGGCGTCCAGGTCAGTTTAGTTCCTCTTTCGTATTTTCGTTTCCTTGCGAGTGCCAACACGATCGCAGTCATATATAAACAGTTTGCTTCCAGAAAACACGCGAACCTCGGTAACGACGACGGATTTATCTAAGAAATAACAAGTGAGGATTAAATGCGTCAACAATATACGAAAGCTAACTAGTCCGGAACTTTGTAACATTTTTCCGTACTCGTTGCATTATTCGTGTTTTCTGCAAATAAATTACTTGAGTTCTACGCGAGAGATTCCGTTCGAAGAGCGCAACAACTACTCGGCCGCCTCCAAGATTCCTCCCAACGACCCTTCAAAAGCAGGCAGTCGACTCGAATAATGGTTTATTGCGTGACTCGCGCACGTATTCAGTTTTATGTAAATAAGTTTTTTAAGTATGACATTAAGAGTTTAAGCAAGTCCAAACTTTTTCTTCATCTTAAGCTTCTTCTTCACAACCTCGATGTTTCTATCTTTCCATGCACTTTTACGTAGTTTGATTGGCCGATTTCCAACATATTTGCCGTCCATTTCCCGACAGGCTCGCACAAAGTCATCTTGAACGCGAAAGGATACAAAACCATAGCCCTTGGATTTGTTGGTCCTGTGATCACGAACCACCTAAAACAACAAAAATTAATAAACAAAATAAACGTTTCCACATTACCTTAGCCCTTTGGAAACTAGGATATTTTCGAAATGCTTTCGCGAGAAGCTCATCAGACACTTCGTTTCCCAGATCTCCACAAAAAATTCGGAAATCATTGGGGTCCCATTCAGCGAGCGAGGGATCCTCCCAAGTTTGACCACCACCAGTTCTCACAAACGGTTTCATTTTCTTCTCACCTCGCATGACCTGCCCTAGATAACTGTTTTCTAAAGCCTTTGTGGCCTGCTTCTTCGCTGCGAGCATCTCCACATCCGACGGCAATGCCATGGTTTTGAAGCTGTTGTCCATCACAGAGGAGGATGAAGCAGAAGCGGAGGCTCGCTCATCGCCTGACTTGTAGACTGTCGGAGCAGATTCAATTACACCAGCATTTCGCAACTGTGGGGCTACGACGGTCATGGCTCCCGCACTGGCTGCAGAGATGTGACTTTGGGGTATGACAGGACCCGCCACAGGAGCAGCGCGTTTAGCCGGAACTGCTGCATATGAACTTGACGATGCATCAGCTGATGATCCGGCGTCCAATCCACCAAGCTCACTGTCGAAGAGCGCCAACTCGTCTTCCAACGACCGTTTCATGGTTTGTCTCTGAAATCCACTCCTTCCTTATATGAGAATCCAACAAACGCCACGCAACACAACAAGTAAATATAGTACTCATATATGTACAGCAACTGGCTCGTATAGCAACTGTATCAATGCGAATTTGACCACACAAGCGACGCAATTATTTGTGATGGTGATGGCTTCGACTTCGAGTCAAAGCAACAAAGGCAACAGGCAAATCGTGTCGGGACCATCAGCTTCGACAGTCGTGCAACACGGCAAACTAACAATAAGCGTGCGCACCGTAAATGCGGACGTCTCGCGAAGCGAGACGTGTCCTACCAGGCTTTCGCATTACCTCAGAAGCCCCCTAACCCTTAGTCGATTGTCCACTTTATTTAAATACGGAGGCTTTTCGTATTCACACAAACCAGCAGTATTACCGAACCGATCACATATTTTTCAACTTCCTCAGCTGCATTCCCCAGTAGCAATCGAGATCAAACGGCTCGCCATGGTGCTCAACGAATCGGCCACCTGAACAGCTTCAAAAGTTTAAACAAAAAAGCTATGGTGGCAAACCTGTAAACGGCTTTCCACAAGCAGTGCAGAGGAAACAGCTGAGGTGCCAATTGTGATTCATAGCGGATATGAACGTTTCGTTCACAAAATGACGACACTCTGAAACAAGTTCACATTTCTCATACGAAAAACAGCTGAAGACGTACTTTTGCACCTTGGATTCTTCAACTTCCAACAGCATTCACAAATGGGCTTCTGTTGGTCGTCGCAGTGGAAATAGTTTGTCAGGGTTAGTTGACAAACGAAACATCGAAAGTGTTGTGGGTGATAAAGCCGATTGCTCGCAATTACCGCTTCACCCTTCACAACGCCTGTAATTAAATATATCCACTAATGTTTGTTCAAAAAACATACCAGAACAATCAAAACAGCGAGAAGTCATCACAACCGACCAAACGACGGACAAATCACCCGAAATGTAAACCGAGCGAAGGGTTCGCCCAAGTCTAACCACCACCAATTCTCACAAAGCTTCATTTCACCTCGCATGACTTGCCCTAGATAACTGTGTTCTTCCCACATCCGACGGCAATGCCATGGTTTTGAAGCTGTTGTCCATCAAAGAGGAGGATGAAGCAGAAGCTGAGGCTCGTTCATCGCCTGACTGGGACTACGACGGTCATTGCTCCCGCACTGGCTGCAGAGATGTGACTTTGGGGTATGACAGGACCCGCCACAGGAGCAGCGCGTTTAGCCGGAACTGCTGCATATGAACTTGACGATGCATCAGCGGACGATCCGGCGTCCAATCCACGAAGCTCACTGTCGAAGAGCGCCAACTCTCCTAGCAACAACGTCAATATTTTATTAGATCTTTCGGATAAATCAAAGTGAGTTCATATCTGGACTACATACAACAACGGACTGACTAGAAGTTTCCCAGGAAGGTGACAAAGTATAAAAATCTGATTCGTTTCAATCACACGCCGGTTGAGCAAACGATGCGAATGGTATGGAGAGAAGAGACCCGTGACGAGGATGGAAGCTTTGAGTCGAAGGCACCGACAGAGGTTACATTGGTGGGAAGTCGACGATTCGCCAAAGTTCCTTCACTTTGTAGCTCGGATAGAGACCGACTTTACCCGTTCTTCTATTTGTTCCTTTCGAGAAACCATTCCAGTGGTTGCCAGCTTGATACATTCAGCATAAGTAATTGAAACGGCGATTGATATACGACTTACCGACGCCGATTACGTCACCGACTTCTATGTCAATTTCACCGGGGGATTCCCACGTGTAAGCTTGCGCAACCACTTGTTCGTGAGCTACAATTCTCGACGCAATCAGTTTCGTGAACTTTCATACATACCGAATTGGCCTCCGTAGTAGTAGAGGTCGTCGAGCGAGTGGAATTTGTGCCCAGCATCGCCTTTGAGGACCTGCATCAGTTCGTATCCCATTCGACAAACCTACAAGTGGAAAAATTGGAAAAAGTCGTCGTTTTGTTGGTTAACCTGACTACTGAAGGTGCACACGAGGTAATCACACTGCGAGAGCAATCGAATATCAGTGATGACTCCTAGAAGCGACCCGTCGGTGTAGCGGTTCGCCATCTGCGCAGTCTCGGCGATCTTGATGTCGGCGTACACTTCATAGTCCTTGTACTTTTCCCGCGCTTCTGAAACGCAAATCCGCTCTTCAGATCACATTCGCTTTTTCCTTCCTTTACCATTCACCACAGCCGGATCGTCCGTTGCTATGAAGATTCGTTTCTGTACAGGAGCGCCTCGTCTTGTTGCCTCGATTCGGAACCAATGTTCAGTCCACTTCATGTATTCCGAGAGCTCATGGAACGCGGCTTCCGTTCCGATTTTGTCCGTTCTGCGAATCTGAAGGCCGACCACCGGCCCTGAAACAGCTTGTGTTGTGGGCCTCTTATGATGATCTATGAACGCTTTCAGAACTACGAACACCAAACGTTGGCTACATGGGCAGAAGTGGATTTCGAGAACCCTCAGTTCTACCATGGAAACTCCAACAGAAGAGTCGAATTAAACATTCACGTTGGTTACAACGCGCACTTAGTAACGCTTTTCGGCCACAGCTTCCATCGTCCCTCTACAACTCGGCTGCTCACATCTCTGCTTATTTCGTAATGCAACCGTGTGCGAGTACTGCGCTTCTTCTCTTTCTGGTGGCCCTCAACGTGATGATCGTCAAGTCACGTAAGAACATG
Organism: Steinernema feltiae; assembly: GCA_007213375.1. Lineage (NCBI taxonomy): Eukaryota > Metazoa > Nematoda > Chromadorea > Rhabditida > Steinernematidae > Steinernema > Steinernema feltiae. The sequence goes on along the minus strand of MQUG01003884.1, from coordinate 33,806 downwards.
CCACGCTAACAACAAGTAGACAATTTGTACACCGTTTCAGAGGGACTGGACTGCTATGCGATGGGAGGTCCGCCAACTCCTGGTCAGCCGAATATGGGAATGGGAGGCTACAACAGCTACTACAGTTACGGAACTCCCATGACGTGCATGGGGCAATCCTACAGCTGCTACAAATTCGTCTGTGCTGGGCCACGTAACTTCTTTCTGTCATCTTCTAAGCCCAAGAGAGCAATTTAGAATTCTACATTCAAAAAGGATGTCAAGACCCTCAAAATCCGCAGTCGACGTGTCAGGTGATGCAGGGCGAATGTCAAGGAAGGGGCGGATTCGGGCAATGTTACACATGTCAGTCCAGATGGTGCAACAGCGCCTCGGCACAGACGCTCAGCCTGATGGTCATCGCTCTCGCCCTCATTTCGACCTTCCTGTTTCTCTGATCCCTCCCCCTCCTGTCACTCCCTCACCATCAGCGCACTTCCCTCATTATTCACGCACAATTCGGACGTAGTTGTCGTTTAAAATTTGACGATAAACGGACCTTTTTCGAAGGGAACATTCTTCGCAGCTTCACTGAGCGCTTTCTCCAGATAGTCGGTGCTCCTCATAAGATACCAAATGAACTAAAGCCTTCTGTGAACATTCATAACGTTGCAAACGTTACCTGAGATACGAAAAATACCGGTGGATTCGCGTGCAACTTCAACATCTCGTCGGCTAATTGTTTAGGAAATGAGAGCGGAAGATACGGTGGTCGGCCTCCCAACCCATCGACGATCGGCAGGAACACCACACGATTTTTTGCGTTCGACCCTTCGGATTCCCACTGGATAGCGCGCTCCCCGTTAAGAGCGTCTCGATAGGAACACCGCGTTACGGGCTTAAAGACGGACGACCATCCTTTCTCGGAGTACCGCCACTCCTTGCCGTCTTCCTGGAGAACTAACGTGCGATTTGTTCCAAACGCGACGACAAAACAGTAGGCAACATGGTGCAGCTGACAGCCAAACCCGCAGCCTTTGTTCAAGTTACACGTGAGAATCCTAAATCACGGTTCGCGCGGATTCGGAACGTCCTCTTACCTTGCCGCGGAACAGTCAGATGGATTTTGGACCTTTTCGATGGCTTTCTGTATTCTGTCGCTCAGGTTCGCCAAGGACTTCACTCTCCACTGATCTGAGTTGTCGACGAACGAAAAGTTGGAAGAGATTGCGAGCAGAGAGAAAACCTGAAGCGTCAATTTGTGGACATGAAATTCAAACGTTCACAAACTTGATCAAGGGCGTGTTTTCCCACTTTTCCCAAGTTTATCTCCTTGTTCTCGGACTGGCCCAGTAGGTAGAAATACAGTTCACGAATTCCATCATCGATTTCGCGCCGCATTATCTAAATTCAACTCGAAGCAGAGTGAATTCTCCGCATTCTTTCCCGCAAACCTCGTGATCCGTCGAGTAAAGGTCTTTTGAGTTCTTCCCGGATTCGTCGCCATTGGCGGCACTGCGCGACTGTTTCAGTTCTTGCTGTGAACGCCAAATGAGAGATTTTTGCTGCTCAGCCAACTTCCGCAGCTCGGCATTCTGTTCCCTAAGTTTGTCTATATCGGCGATCGCTTGTTCCAACTTCTCAACAAGCGCCTCGTGCGTGGAATCGACCTTCGAAACGTCCAAGACTGCAACATCTAAAAGAAATGTCAATACACGCACCTAAATAGTTGTTTCGCTCACCTCTCGACGGTACAGTAACCCCGAATGAAGCTATGTAGAAGAGGACCAACACCCAGAGAGCAATCGCAATGGTGACGAGAAACCGAATGGAGCACCGACCTTCGGGTCTCATTGCATTGTACGCTGAAGCGACTCTAACCATGCGAAACAACATTTCTTCCGACACGAAACAAATAAGATGAGGGTGGCGCCGGCCATGAGGGGATTCCTCCTTGAAAACAGACGCGTCGGAAAGCACGAAGCAAGATTCTTCGCGAGATAACTGATTGGCCTCAGCGACACTCGCGGCTGGCCGCATGCACTTCCGTAGCTCGGCGCAGAACTGCAACGCGGCAAACCAATAAAAACCGCAAGCGGAAATTCAAAATTTATGGAAAGATGCGCATTCGGGAAGCCATAAATATCAAATGACGAGCTTTTAAAGATCAAACCTCCCTCCCAAAGCTTAGGAATCCCCACATGTCCCAGTGTCCTAGGATTTCCTTCTCGCGGAAGTTTTTAAAAACAAATTAAGATGACTTCGCGCTCGGAGTTCGCGTTAGGGACGTAAACAAAACTATTAGAGACTTCGACGCGCCGATATTTCTGAGCGCGAAATTCGCCCTTAGCCGCGCGCTCTCCGTTCCACGCGGCCCGGGTCGGGTGGAAGGGAAACACATATGTAGATATACACGTCGCGTGGCTGGCCCCGGGCGAATGACAGCAAACGATTCATGGTTTGCTCCGCTGTCATAATCGATTGGCTCGTTTTGCTTTGGGCTTATCGCGCTTACGGCGGTCATCATGGTCACGTCGTCCAAATAGGAAGCAATTAGGTGCCAAATTCAGAAGAGTCTTCGTCCTGACGAGGCAATCACAGAAACATCCACAACACGATTCAGTCGAACTCGCAAAGTAAAATATCGATATGCAGGCCCGAGGCCAGCGGCGACGAGGACGAGGACAGCTGGCAGCGTTGTCCGAGTGAACTTAACTTGAAATCGAATGAGTCTAAGATCTCTCATCGCATCCGCGGGACACCCTTTCGCCATTTACAAGAACTGTTAATCCGCCGCCCCGACAGCGGCACATCTGCCGGCCCGATTCGTTTCGCCTGGATGAATGCTAATGAGCGGACACGTTCGCAAACGTCAAGCATCTGCCAGTGGGGAGCAATAGACCAAAACCGTCCATCAATCAAACGAACACTTCCGATTCATCCTCCTCGATTCATTCAACGCGTTCGTGTGATGTTGACCGGGACGATTTCAAACCTCAAACCCTCTAAGAAGAAGATGTTCTCTTTGAGGTCGGCAATTAAGGTGCCAGCTTCCATACAAAATCGATGCGTGCATGACAAACAAACACGAAAAACATTTCACACTGCCGCGTGAATGGGGAATAATCCTCCCGTTTCGGCGAGAGCAGCTGGCTGGCTGCGTGCGAGTCATGCCGCCATCAAATTGGGTATTACATTTCATCTCTCCCTGTAACGTATCGATTATCCAGCTGAATACTCCCCCACAGTCTGCGAACAGATAAACTAAGCACTCCAAAATTTATTTCCGAAAGCACGTGCGAATGCCAATTCTTAAATACCGTAAGTTTCATTGAGACAAACTATTTTCAGGATCGCAGCATCAGTGTATCCTAGCGACAGGCGATAATCTTCTATGGTGACATTCGCAGCTGATTCTTTGAGGCATTGTATAAACTCCACTCTGTGCTCGTCGGAAAGTAATAAAATTGCAATTTTCTTGTCATTTTCGCTCGATACAAAGAACTTCGCGAGGATCTCGATTACATTTGGGAATAAGACCTTCTTTATGTCGCTGTCGTTGCCGTGCTGATTTCCAAACGGCAAATCAGCAACGATGCGGTTCACATCAGCCCATCGAAAGGATTCTAAAGTCAAATGCTATCCACAATTCAAATTCGAAAAAACTTACTAGCAGAAGCATGCAAACAAATGAGGTCGCACAGTGAATGAAGTCCATCGACCTTCTGACAGTAGTCGAAATTTCGTTTGGCACTCAACAGCGTGTCAGGGTTGCAATCAAATCCGACGCAAAATAACTGAAGATATTCGCAATCCAGTATAATGAGTGAATGTAATTATACTTACGCTCTCTGGCAGCAGCGAATGAGAGGCCTCAACAAGAATCGAACCGCTTCCGCAAGTGATATCCGCTACGATTTGGCCACATTGCAGTTCAGCAAGATGTACCATGGCGTCGCACACTGTTGACCGTAAACCGTTCACATGGTGGTAATTTCGGATTGACAATAGAGATCCTTGCGGAACTCCAACAAATACAAAAGATTCGGTGATTTGGATGCACAGTTCAACATCAGGAGATCGGAGGTTCACCGACAGTTTCGATGACGTCTTCTTCAGCGCTCTCGACAAGCTCTCCGCCAATTTCTGAACACTCTTGATCAGCATTCAAATTCAAACGACGAATGTGCAGTTACCGTGGAATCAATCTTCCGCCGCCACTTTCCAGATGTTTTTATCGATAACCGAAAAGTCTTCTTTTCACCTGAATCTCTCGATAAGAAATCCTGTGTTGCTGACGACGACAGGCACTGATGACCGAAGAGATGATTAAAGAGTTCTAAAACGGTGCAGAAAGTTAAGCGACAGAACATTTGACTCATAACCTCGTTTGTTTGTTTCTTTTGCATGTTTCTGGAATGAGAGCACCTGAAACAAGCGTTCCGCACAAGGCACATGCAGAAAGTTGCAACTCAATCCTGAGAAAAACACTTTCCCTTCGACCTCGGTGTCAGTGATTTCGGTCTTCTGAAACATCGATTACAGTAGGTCCAATAAGCCTAACACGACTGACCCGAGAACGCAGGTAATCAATAACAAACGGTTTCATTCCTCGAGAATAAGTTACACAAAGTGTCATAATGTGAAATCTATAACAACCGGCAATCTTTTGGAAATTTCAGATGCGAAGCAATCTAAATTCGCAATGAAATCGCGAGATTTACAGATGATGTGAGTCTCACAACGACAATCATTCATATTGCTTACGATGAGCCGCGCTTGCGAATTTCCGACTTCGGGAACGCTGAAGATGAAGGACGACGATGCATTTTTCACGTGGAAAAACATGTGATGAGGCTTCTGTATCTGTGGATACAATGGATTCGGTGATTTCAAGCGCGAATTGTTGCAATACGGTAATCAGTTTTTGTGTGCGTGAAGAATTTAACGTCGGCGTGCCCAATTTGGATTTACTATGCTTTTACTGTTTTCTTTACAGAGCTTGCAATCAAACGGGCTTATGCCGAAGAAAATGGCCCGCAAGAACAACCGTTCATCGACTGCCTTGGCGAACGGCACTGCTCACGTTGGAAATGAATTAGAAAAGGTCGAAACAAAGACAAAGGTAACGTTTTCTGAATACCTTGGGGGTAGTATCTTTTTGGGATTTAGTAAAATTGAACATTGGTCGATACTAGAGTTCTGTAATGTTAGTTACCATTAGGACGCTGACGAGCAAAGTCCACTGCTCCTTGTTGATGATAAGACCGGATCTGCAACTGTTCGGAATACTCAATCTCATGACTCAATTCTGGAGAAGGCTGCAAACAAAGAGCTGGTGGAAGCTAATCAGGAAGAGATCCAATCGGATATGATTGTCCCAACAAGAAGTATTTGCGCTTTTTGTCATTTACACGATGAAGAAGACAACATGGGAAATCTGTTCGGACCATATGTCCTGAAAGCTCCTGAGCTGTCGAATTGGCCAAATTTTCTTTGTGAACGACCTCCGAAGAATGAAAATTTATCCCATAGGGTTCTGAAGATTTGGATGCATTCGAATTGTGTCTTGTGGGCTGACAGGGTGAAGTTAAGCGGTGCTAAGATTGAGGATTTTGATGAGAAAATGATGGAATTTTGGAAGCAGAAGTGTTTGAAGTGCTTTAAAATTGGTGCAGCAGTTAAATGTGTCAAACCTCAGGGATATATTCACTACCCATGTGCTGTTCGATCTGGATTTGTAATGAAGCAGGGCGTGTTTTATTGTTCTGAATGAGATCTGTAACACGAGTAAAATGCTATGTAATCTTGTCAGACTTAATTTATCCGGGTGTTTGGGTGGGGGATACGTGTGATACTGCTGTTGGCTAATTTTATGTTTTATTTTAGGTGGAAACTGAGCCACCGAAGACGATTTCCGACGGAACCAAAAATGTTGCGAAGAAGGCGAAGGGCGGTGAAAAAATGAGCGTTTTATTAACGCAAGCCATTGTTAGCGGGGATGAAGAAAAGCTTGATCTGTTGATCAGTCAAGCTGCCAATAACAGCATCGATCCAACAGTGCGTGATCTTCCTGTGGTGCATGTTATTCCTTTCATAAAACTATTGGAAAAGCGCTTCCGCACGACGGCTGCTTATGAGTAGGTAGAGAATGTAGCATGCAATTTTAATTTGCGTTTTCCAGTATGACTCGAGTCTTGCGATGGATCATACCCATTCTGCACCACCATATGCCGTACCTCACTTCGGTTAGATGCGTTTATAGTAATGATTTGTGTTAATTTAAGTTTTTAGCTTCCTGATCTGAACTCCCAGTTAGGATCCCTTCTTGATTGGCTGAATCAACGTACAAGTCAAATGGATAAGCTTTTAGCTCTGCAAGGGAAAATGACGTTGATTATGAGCCAGATGGATCGTCGGTCAAATCCTCTCTCATATGCCGCACAAGAAGCGCAGATTGTTTTCCATCCTGACAAAGAGGATTCTGATTCCGATCTTGATGATATCGATCTGGATGACTCTGACGCTGGAGATAGCGAAAACTCTTGGTGGGACGGGGACAATGACGAGGAAAGGAAAGCTGATGATGTTGAAATGGAGAACGATGACGACAGCGATGAAAACGAATCGTCTGACGAATCCGACGATGGTGTCGCGGGTTAGTTTTATGTGCACTAGATTTTATTTGACTGATTGCAATTATAGTGAAAATGCCATCGAAGCGTGCTAGAACAGCTGATTCCGATGAAAGTAGCGAAGATTCTGATGATGAAGACGAGATGGATATCAGCTAAATCTAACTAAGAAGTGCCTGACTTTTTTGTATTTTTTGTTAACCGTATATGTGTGGAACCATTGTTACGTTGTTGTTATTGAATTACTTGAAAAGTTTATGCTGCATGGTTTTGTTTATTGCCTTTATTGCATTACGAGTCCGATGATATGCTGTGTTAGATTGTTGGCGTTTTTGTTATTGCTTGTATGAAAACCTGTTAGCTGCAAAGAAGAAAGCACGGCTAAGTTGTACATTAGCCGTACCATATTTTGGAGTGGACATTCGGCATTCATGTCAGGATTTTAAAAGATTTTCATTTCAGCAAAACGCGTCAGACTAAAGCTCATACAATATTTACCCATAGTGAATACCGTTCCATTATGCGTTTAGCAATCAATGTAGAAATTGAAAGCAAATCCCACTGATTGCAAATTCAAACATGGAAAGGACGCTCTTCGTCCATTTCTGAGCGACCACAAATCCGCTGTCATGGCTGTCATGAACGAAGATATGGATGTGGTCATCGTCTTCTCTGATCACAACTCGCTTATCGTTCGGATGCTTCGCTCGGGAGAGGACGTATTCCCCGCTGCCCAACGCGTTGAAAGAGAGTGAGTAGCCGCGATCTTTAGCCATTTTGATTAAGACTCCGGCGTTGTCCACCAGTTGGAAGACGTCTGCCGCACCGGAATCGTCGATTCGAACCTGAATTTATGCCAATTGCGACAGAGACTCCCCAGGATCGTGCTCACTTTCTCCTCGCAGCCTTCCTCGTCGTTCTCTTCTGATGGGGTCGCGTCGTTGACAATGACTGCGCGAGGAGCCTCTACGAGCATCTCAACCTCAGTCTCTTCCGTGGACGCTTCTTTCTCGGCATCAAGATTCACCTTCCTCGTAATGTTGTGATTATGCTCCGCACACGTCTCAAAGAGCTCGACGAGTCCGTCGTTCGTATATAACGCTTTCATCTGAAACGGACAACGGGAGCGCTTCCAATTGTTGCATCTGAAGAGTTGATTTCGCGATGTCAGACGCTAAAGATCTATCTAACCTGTACGTCACTTTCCTGCCGTTCTTCAAAAAATCGGTTTTACGTTTCGATACTTTTCGGTAATTCCGCATGGCCACCATTTTCGCCTCGTTCGAAAATCCTAGCGAGCGCCACTGTATGGTACCACGTCGGTTCATTGACAGAAATGGACTTCCCGCTACAGGCAAACCAGCGGAATCTTCGGGCTGTTGAATCATGAAAACTACACAATGAAAGGCGGATACGCCGAAACACTACGCGCTGGTTATGTGGGGCCTCTACGTCGCCGAGAGTTGGAAATCGATTTCTTTGTATTCGGGCGGCTCGAGGAGAGTGAAATGGGCGGAGGTTGATAAGCGCGTGCCCGACAGAACTGAAATCTTCAGATCATGGGATTTTTTATTACATTTTTAAATCAAATAGAAATATTTTATCTCTGTGAGCTGAGCGATTGAGCGACTTGAGTGTGAACCATCGGGCTCAGACGTAATATCTACATTTCGTGAGGTGAACTCATTGCTATCGAACCAAAGTGGAGAAGAAAACCTGAGATGGGGAATCGCGTAGTGGAAGCATTTACAATCTGATGCGTATATACAGTAATTCGCATTATGGCAAGTGGAATATTCCCGGCGTATAGAGTGAGTAAGTAGATGAGATGAATGATGGCAAGAAGAAAGGAGAAAACCGTACAAAAAGAGGAATGAAATAGACGATATGGCCACGTGCAGAGGAAAAGTGCAGTGCTCAGCTAGCTCGTCCGGAATTGAGGTTCCGCTAGGGGAGTTGAGGTAAAGAGTTGTTTCTTCGGTATCTAAAGAATCTTCACATAACCATCGGAGCTTTTCTCGAGTTCGGAGATGACTGAGGGTACGCATACGGTGGAGGAGGTGGAAGATCAAGAACCTGTGTCGTGAAGGCGGGAGAATAGGCTCTGAAATAGTGTTCGTAAGGACGGCATGATGGATATACGACTTACCCGCTAGTGCGTCCTTCATGGCTTTGATGAAGAAGAACGGAAGTGGCATAAGGCAAGTAAGATCGGGTGGAAGAAGACGCATCCATGGTGTGAACATTTGTTGAAGGCATCAAGTCGGCACTGCCAACTGACGGCAACACCAGATACCGTTCCCAGTTGATCGACGACGGCAACGCATCGGCAATCGTTCTTGGAGGACATGCAGCGTGCATAGATGTGGACATAGCCGATGCGTTTGGCCCCGCACTGCTCGAAGCAGAAAGGTCCTGACAGGAGATGGATGGTCTGCGAGGAGGACTTGAGCGCATCTCCAACGAATGCTGCAGCTGCCTCACGGTTGAGTGACTCGACGCAGTTCCGGTAGCATCTGAAGAAGACGAAGGCGACGAACCCGCTATGCCGCGCTGGTGTTCCTGCCATAGAGCGCTCATCATCGGGAAATCCTTGATTCTGCTAAAGTCGTCCGAATTCATCCGCTCCGCTTTCTGGCCAACAACGGGCTGCTCATTGCTGAATGAGTTTCGCTTGGGTGGAGCAAAGTGATTCGGTGTTCTCTGTGCAGCAAATGTGGTAGCGGAATTCATCATGTTCTGCATCTCGAGAGCTCTCGAGTAGACCGGAGCTGTTTTCACATGAGCACGATTTGTGCCTTGGTTGAGGGACTGGGCATGGTGGAGTCCGTGATTGTTCAGATGCTGGGTGATTGAGCTTTGCATTCCGTGAACGTCCTCCTAAAAAGTACATAAACTTCCGTAGTTGTGCACTTAACTTACATGAGCCATCGAGTGAGCAGGCATACTCTTTACACGGTTGATGCCACGATTGGAAGGCGATCGACTTTTGTAGCGACGTCCTCCCTGAGGCGGCTGCGAATGTTGCACGTTGTTGATTGGGTACGGTGCCGGGATTCCAGCAAGAGAGTCAGGCAGCATAGGTGTGCTCGCAACATTGTTCCACATCAAAAAGCGCATTTAAGGTAAGGAGTTGATTTGTTGAAGATCGACTTACAGATTGATGCAATCGCGGTTCAGATCGTGCCTGGTGGAATGCACTCATCGCATTCTGTTCGATTTTCATCTGTTCCATCATTGCCATTAGCTGAGGATCGTACCCTGCCACAGTTGTCCAACGAGGCTTCACTTGCTGATGATTTGGCATCGCACGCTGTTGCGGGGACAACAGAGGCTGAGGCTGTTGAGGCATCTGCTCAAGGAACATTGACCGCATCGCACTCGTTGCTTCCGAATAGCACGGCGGCTGTCGAATCCCCACTCCAATCGCGTGACTTGGTTTCGGTGCCGCCGTTGTTGAAGACGACGCCGGCATTCGCAAGTCATGCATGGACAGCGAAGGTAACTGCGGCCTGACGGTGGGAGATTGTTGGGCATAAGCGAAGCCAGAAGCGGTTGGAATTATGGTACTTTGGGTCATCACAGTAGGCTCTTCTGTATACGATCCGTAGAACTCGGAACACTCCTGAAACAACAAAAAATTACAAAACGTGAAACAACGCATGATCGGACCTCAATACCACCTGATGCAGAAGGCTCCGAAATTGTCATCACGGCGGGTATGTACGAAGAATCGTCCGACTTTGAAGTGAGAGTTGACTTCCGCATATTCTGGACGTATCTGATCGGTGGCTGAGTCGGTGGAAGCGGTGGAGGAATTGCAACTGATTTCGTAGGCAACGTCGTAAGCTCCGCGGACTCAGCACGTGTGAAAATCATCGGTTGCAGAGTTTCGAAAATCGGTTGAGATTCCGATGAATACATGATTGAGGAAGTAGCGGACGCGTATGCCGACGATCCCGCTCTAGCGTTTGTATCGATAGGCGGCGGAATCCTCGTGGAATCAACTCGTGCGACTTCCAAGTTTCTAGATTCTTCTTCTTCTTCAGCTTCTGAGCGCACAGGTGACAGGGGCCGAAACGTGTCGTGCAATTCGGAAGACGTGTCAGCGTCAACTTCTGAAAAGAAGCCAAATGAAATCTAAGTCCTTTGTGAAGAACTCAACCTTTCTCGACGTCGCTGTGCTGCCTATCCGAAATGATTCCAGAAGTGCTGTTGCTGGTCTGCGAGACGAGGGAATGTCTTTCCGAAAGCGTCATTCCAAGACCGGTGTCAATCCCTTGTTCTCGTCCCCATCCCACAGACGAAGAGAACGATACGCTTTCGGGGTGCTGGGCAAAATAGAGGTTTATTTGAATCTGTTGTAGATGCACCTCGCGGCAGAATCTCAACAGATACCTCGCGGAGTCGTTCGCAGATGTGTACAGTGACATCTTCGAACCCTCCAAGCCACAAATGGTCAGCCGCTTCCTGTCGAAACAGAGGCGCGCAATTCTGTTGAACGCAAGGCTTCTCAGCGGGATTCGATCACCTTGGTCGCCCACGTCCCACATGTCGATACCCTTGTCAGTGATTCCCAGCAGAGCGTTGTTCCTCACATCCATCTTGTGTCTTCTCAGCCCGTAAAGATGACAATTCAGTGCAAAGGGACTTCGCGACGCTTCCTGACAGAACGCAATCATCGCGTTGCGATCAGAGGATTTCCGGAAATCGCGGAGAACTTTCGGCATGTTCTGTTTCACATAATCGAGTCCTCTCAGGTTGATCACCCACAGCGGAAAGTAGTTCTCAGCTCGAAAAAAGCCCACTTGGTTGTCGTACTTGTCGGCCTGAGGACGCAGCGATTATCTCGATGTCCACGATCACTCACTCACCTGCAGAGCCAACATCGCCATTTCCCAGCATCTCTCTTCGCTTACGGTATGAGGTCCCGACCATTGATCAACGAGATTTTCCCGCAGTTGTAAATAATAGAACTTCAGGGCGGTATCGCAACTTAAATAAACCTGTTTAGTCAGCTGAGCCTTCTCAGAATTTGTTTTACCCGATGTACGGAATTTTCTCGATGTAAACGCGAACCCGGAAGTACAGTACCAGCTGCGGTCGGTTCTTTTCGATGCTCGGCGACTGAAATAACGATAAGTCAGATTCTCCCAATGGTCATTCTGTGGGTCAAATGTTTTGGCGCCCATTATTGCCTTTCTCTGCTACTTCACTAATCGTTCATTACATAGCGAAACGAGCAACGGACGTCGCGAGTGGCGCTCCCCGGCCGCCGTAAACGCAAACGACTCGACACAACGTGATCGTAACATTCCATGACGATTGCGATGCGCGATAAACAACCGGCGTCCGCTACGACGTCGGTAAATAGGCGTACCGAGCAGGAAGAATTCTGCTTGCTTACCCTTGAGAACTTTGATTGTTTCGGGAGATATTTTGACACTTTCTGCTCGAACTCGAGAAGAAGTACTCGTTGCGCGGACGATCACCTCCGATGCCTTCAGAAGGAAATCGTTGTGCAAGTCCAAAGAATCTGTCGTCTTCGATCCCCAAATGCGTACAGCAACACGCGTAGATGTCGGAAACTCTGCACTTGGGCTGAAAAGAGGAGAATTAAGAATGTCGGCGAGTCTTCCAGAAGCTCACCTCAACGCCTACAGTCAAGCACTCCTTCTCGAGCGTATGAACCTGAATGATCTTCTGCTTTTGGAACACGAAACTCTGACCAGCAGCCACAATCTTCGCTCTTCTCGTTCCCTCTTTCCGAGGCGAAATACCGTAAATAGAAGAGGAATCAGTGCTGGCCGTCGAGAACATCTTCAAATTGAGACTCCTTGACGATTTTGGAGTCGTGTGGGTGGAGGTAGATGGAGATTCCGTTGCTAGCGATGGTCGCGCAGATCTTCTCGACGTCATCGAAGTCGAAGTACATGGCTCGTCAATGGAACCTTTGTATAATCCTGCAATGCTCAGAGTTACAGTCAGCGTTGGTTCGGTCGTTCCAAATACCTCCAGAGCCGTTTGCTTCGTTCATAACAATGTCCAACGAGGACTTCGTCTTGCCAAGTGGGATACCCTAGTAACTTTTAGCAGCGATTCGACGGAAATCTGAACAAAGTACACTTGTTATTAATAGGACAAGATTTGCACGATAGAACACGTCTTTTAATTCGTACTCGTTCATTCATCCGGCCGCTGCCTCGGTGCCCCTATGTGGCAATAAAGATAAACGAAAAAACTGAAATCAATGTCGACACTGTGCGGCGTGCGTGCGCGAGAATTCCCTTGCTCTCTTCTCGCCGCCAGCGAACAACGACAAGGTCAAAGGCGCTCACCCATCATCCACCAAAGAGCTCAATTTGAACCGAATCGCCGAGACGACGATCGAGATAAGACGCGACGACATTATTCGCCTACTCGCGCGGCATGGTCACTGAACCGTGAAGAAGACCGCCATTTACATATTTACTTCAGTCACCTGAATTCGGAAGCAATAACCAACCGAAAGATCCGATCCTGCGTGCTTTAGGGCTTTTCTTATCAGGTGCCGTAAAAACTCACATTCCTCAGTTTCGATGCCTCGGTTATCATTATCATCTGATTTCAAAGCGCTAAGAAGCAACGAACAACAAAGCGAACTGCGATAAGGGCTCCAACGCAAGAGCCAGCTGGTGGGGCAGGTAAGGTACTCAGCCCTCGTGCCCATAAGAGCATTACAAAAAGTAGTTATACAGTGAAAAGACGTTCGCGAACACAAGGAAACCGCCATTTGCGGTAACGCGAAAACAAAGCGAATCGGCGAGTGCGCGAGTGACGACAATCGGAAGGGGCGAAGCGCCAAGAAAGCAACCGAAGAATAGGGCACGGGTGAAAGAAGAAGACTGGCAACCGCCTTCTAATCGCTTTTTTCACTTCTTATCACGCGACGATCGATAAACGCGCGAAGGAATGCACCGCAATCAAGAAGACATTACAGTCGCATGCCTCGAAGGGTTGAAATGTTTCAAGTCGCGCTAATTCAAAAAGCGCACTTTGCCAATTTTGCTGTCGATAAATCAGCCGTATGAAGAGAGCGCGTGGGTCCCGATCAACGGGAAAAACGTCATTCGCACCGTCGAGAAGCCAAAACCCGCGCGATCAATCAAATTTATTACCGAAATCGATCAAACAGCGCGCAACTAATTGAAAAGAGGAAAGCAAATCGCGTTTCCAAGTAAACAACATGTAAGTAAGCAAGCTCATCGAGGAGCATTCGACAGAGAACAGCGGAGGGAAGACCCTCCTCGGTAAACATTTGCACAAAATAAGAGCGGAGGAGCGAAAGAAGACGATCGAAGGGTGATTTTTTAATTTTAGGATTAAAAGGGAATCGATTTCTGGGTACATGACAGACAGGAAGGAATGTGCACTTTCGAGCCAAAAGAGGTGAATGGAACAGGAACGCGGCCAGCGCGTACAGCCGGAATACAGGTTCCGATGCATTCAAAATGCTTGCCATCGCAGAAACCAGCAAAGGTTTCAAAACAGCCGCTATCAGGCAGCGTAGCCTTCGGTCGAGAAAAGACCTCCGAGCGGGAATCAACAGCGAATGTCGATGCGGAAACGCAATCATCAAACGGTGATTCACGCAAATATGTGAAACGTACATTGTCGGACGGCTTATTCATACGAAAAGAAGAGAATGACCGTGATTAGCGTGATTGATCGGTGATTTACGCGCGCGGGCCAGGATAAGTTAGTCCTCGACGGATGGATTGGGGCGCGCACTGCATGCGAAGGATTGGCGATGAACGCGGATCACAAACCAAATTAACACTTGGAAGTCGTTGCCTAAGGGGGAAGAGGAGCGCAAAGGGAATTTTTTCGCCAATGAATTATAGTCTTATGCGCTAGAACCGAGAAACAATGAGATCTCGAGAATCTCTTCTTCGATCGACCGTGGGTCGTCTCCTCGCTCGCCACTCGGGGTGACGACCGAAAATCAACGGAGACGGTGAGAAAGCGAACACCGCAAATGCTGAATTGTAGTTGGAACAGGCGGCAAGTCTGCGACTATTCGAATCGCCTGCTTATCATCGAGGAATATCTAGGATAACGTTCCTTTCACAGATAATCGTCCTCTGCGGAGATCAAAATCGGACAAAAATGTGCGGAATAGGAAACCGACGGAAGTGATTACTGTAACCAAACGGAACATCCGATGGAACGCAGAGTTCGGTGGAATTGGAATCGCGCGGTGAATCGGAAATGCCGCGGCGAAACGTTGTTTGTATTACAGTGGCGGTCGACGACGTCGTTCAGTTTGTTGCAAGAATTCGACGTGTTGCTGCGAGGCGCGACGAATTCCGCTTCGGACAATTGAAAAGACTTCCGATCGGCGGAATCGATCACCGGAAACAATCGGGAAGAGAGAACCCGTTTAGAGAGTCAGGGCCAGAAACCCCGCGTGGAGCACAAACTGAAGCATCGCTATCGGTATACGGTCTGATTCACCGCCACTTAATACAACAAAAAAACGGTGGCACATGAAGAAGATCGAGGTGACGAGAGACTACGGCGTTGGTCTTCGATAGAATCAACTCGACGACGTCCTCGCATTCCTGCGCATTGGAATGTATTCTTCCAATCGCGCGACGGCCGATGTTTGACGAAACAGTTTGCAGGGCTCGGAGAGCGCAGAGAGCGCGAATCACATACTGATCGGTGGAAAACAAGGAATAACGTCAAAGAAAACGAAGGCGACAAGATCGCCGCCAGCCGTCTTTATGCAAATTTAACTTCTTCTTCGGTCAAAAACATCTGCAGCAATTAGTGTCCTGCGCAAGGAATGCACCAAACTGTTCTTCCGCAGTGCTGAACACAATGCAAACATTCCGATGATTCCATCCACACATTTCTTTTTGACTGACCGAAGCACAAAGGAAACATTGGGGAAATTTGGTGCGGATCGCTATTTCAAAAGTGTTTCCGTAACAATCGCAAACAAATTACGCTGATATAGCACTCCACGCGGGAGGCGGTTTGGTATCGAAAAGGAACTCCGAGTTGGAATAATTTATAACCTAAACTATCGCAAAGTCATTGCAAATATTGATAACAATCACTGAGCACCGGCGGCAATTCCTCTTTTCCGGCATCCACCAGGAACGTTTCAATCAAACACCCTAGGAGAGCATTCACATCAACTTCCACAAAATCCATTTGCAGTGGCATGGCTCCGCGCTCGACTTCTGCGACGATGTTCAGTCGTTTCGAAAGGTACGTGCCGGTTTTCGCCCATCTAATAATGTCAGCTCGGTCATTTGAAACCACCTTCGCCAGCATTTCGTAGTTGAAAAGTTCTGAATTAGGGCAAGTTGTCCATGGGAAATCAAGTTTGAACTGCTTCGTCAGC
Source organism: Steinernema feltiae (assembly GCA_007213375.1). Classification (NCBI taxonomy): domain Eukaryota; kingdom Metazoa; phylum Nematoda; class Chromadorea; order Rhabditida; family Steinernematidae; genus Steinernema; species Steinernema feltiae. The sequence continues at coordinate 17,795 of MQUG01003884.1, read as the reverse complement.
ACTTGAGCAATATCAGATATTATCCGCTTTAATATGACTTCTGATTCGCTTTCCGTTCTGGCCATAACAAGAAGGACAACATTCATATGTTGACGGGAACGGTACAATGAGCACGGCACGTCCAACGCGTTATCTGCAACAAAGATAGGATTTCAAAGTTAACGGAGTGCACTTGCCGTGTGGATAAGTCATGCCAGTCGAGTAAAAGGCTAACGGCCACGAATTCGATGAAGAAAACATGTTTTTTGTAAAAAACGATCCAAGAGTTAGTGGACACACGCCAGCCAGGTGCAAAGGTTGTGAGCTATCAGATGAAAATGCTGGAAATCTCTCCTTAGGCACATTGAACGCTTCAACAGCAGCAGAACGGACGACATAGGGAGCTGACAGTCTCGAACAACCAATTCTCTCGAAAGCTTCCTCCAGGCACGACACTATGCGATTCTGAAGGATGACGGGAAGTCCAACGAGATGCAGTACGTTATTTTCCCGATTTGTTAAAATCATCCCTCTTCTTTTCAACCAATTCAAGTGTTGTGGAGCAGACGCATCAAACTGTCGTTTTTCGCCATGTATGCAGTTTAAATGAAGATCATTCGGCAGCTGGAGCGCAGACAGGAGGCCTTCCGACATATCCAACAACTCCGCTCGGTTCTTTTGCTTATCCGATCCCTTCAATAAGAGGTCAGATAAAGTCAGATCATAAATCCTACCTCTTCGTTAACAGTTGCTTGTTGTTTTCTGAAAGCTGCCCACCATTCACTGTAATCCTTCGCAATTGAATTAACATTGCAATCAATTCCACGGCTCTTCAAATTCTGCTCCAAAGAAGGCAAATCAGCGAAAACAGATCGAAAATCTACATTGGGGTCAACAACGTGCACCGCTCCCACGTTTCTCACAAACTTTGCAGCCAAATTGTGCATACGACGACTGAACTGACTGCAGCTGTTCATCCCGCTTTCTATAAAAAATTTCTCTCAAAAGTTGACGAGACATCGTGAAAGTAATCGCACGCGCTAAAACACGCTGCAAATGAAACCTGCATAAACATACGACATCGCAACAACATCATAATTTACTAATAAATAAAGTATCACAAATTGTCTTTGAAAGGTTATGTACAAGAATGAATGAGCAGTAAGCTTTGTATATGCAAAAGTGAATTCAAAATCATGGCGGTTTAACTACTGGTAGTAGGGCGGCTTCTTCATCTCAATTCCGTATTCCTCAAGAACCTGAGCTAGTAGTTCTGCAGTCAGTGTATATTTTGTTTCCTTGGTATTCTTCTTCGTCACACCGATACCTTTCATACGAGCCTGAAAGCCAGATGTCAAAAAAATAAAGTAAACGAAACCCACCTGTTGCATGGAATCCAGCAAGATATCAGCAATGAACTTTTGAGCGGCCAATGAAAACAGCCTGACGACACGTGCGTCTGACGCATCTACCCCGTTCTTCCGCATATAATACAACGTAACAGGATCCGGAAGCGTCGGAGAGTATTCCTCTAACCCGTTGATAAAATCGCGCAGAGAAGCACCCGTAGGAACAGCTCCAGCAACTCGCAGAGCTTCTTGTTGTGTGGCAGTAACTGGAATAGCGTTTGCAGCACCACCTACGGCAGCCGAGATCTGACTCGAAGTGATCATCGGCCCGGGTAGGGAAATGGTTTGCTCGAGAGGAACAGCCGAGAAAGAACTAGTCGAAGGATTCACGGATTCACCGGAGTCGAAATCGTTAATGTCGCTGTCGAACGTCATGTCGTCATCCAGCGGGCGTTTCATCCTCTGAAATGGGAAAGGTCGTTGAGGGGATACAAATGCCCAACAAAGCTTCAGAAGCAATTCTAGAAAGGTATCCGCGCAATGCGTGCAGACACACGACATTCAAACGTTCAAACGTGCTGTTGCATCGCAATTGACTAGAGTTAAGTCAGGCATTTCGATATGAGACCACCAAAGGCAATGGGCTCCCGTCCGCTTGAACCGTAAAACGGCGCGGAAAGATTCGAGGATAATCGCGGAACGTACATTAGTATGATTGGTATACATAACACATTTAAATCAAAACTGAGATTCCTTTATTCTCTTTGCAGGTATAGAAAATCTACAATTCAAGTCAATCAATGATTATGCTGAGTGGGTAAGTTGGACAAGGCTTACAAAAAAAACAAAAAGCGATATGACAGGAGAGATGTGTTGAAGGAATGGACGGAGTGAGCGTCGGAAACGACAGCGTGTATGGGGATAGTATAAGAACAATGAGAAGAAACTAACAAACGTTCGTATTGGACCATCTAACGACGAGCAAAGCTTCCCACTGTTGCAATAAATAGACGATAACAGAACACATTGTTTACAATTCGATTCGTACTCGTTCGTGCACACGGCGCAACGCCTAAGTGATTTCACATAAAACATTGGCATTTCGGAAGATAGCGCTGAGTGGAGAAAGAAAAATTTGAAATGGAGAAAACAAAAGGAACGTTGAGCATCAGTTGTTTGGATATTGGGTTTTCTATTTGAGCGATTCATCCACGACGGAGATTTGGCCGCCGACCTCAACACGACATTGTAACTCCAGCGCTTCCATCTTCGATCCCCAAGTGGAATGGTTGCTCTCACGTGGGTAGAACTTCGACTGTAGAATCTTCTTTAGCGTTCCACCCGGACCCTATAGATTTGGAAATAAACAAATCGAAATTGAAACATTATAGCACACAGACTCACCTGTAACGTGATGTTCAAGTCCTGACGACATCCCTGCTTGGTCGGTTCAATACCTGTTGTGTTCCATTCGGTTGTGTACTCGCCGCTTTGAGGATTGTCGGAATGCAGAGCAAGATCGCTCCCGGCAATGTGCATATAACTGAAACAAAAAATAAATAAATAAGCAAGCGGTCGATCGATGGCTTCATTCGGAATCAAAAGTCGTGTGAAAGATAAAAATCCATCCACTTACTGAAATTCGATTGCCGGCTTCGAGCTTATCCGGAATTTGTATTTCGCATTCGACAAGAACTTGAGTGTCATTGTCGAGGTTTGAAAGCGTTGTCCATCAGCCTTGAAGGCAATCTGCTCATTGGTGTCGCTGTTTCTGAAAGTGAACACATTTAAAATCCATATTTCCAATGTCGAGGGTCGTCCGCATAGCAATTATATTATGGTCATCTTGTTCTTTGCGCCTTTCGTCGTTCTGGATTTCCGCGGCAGCTGCTCCAACAAAAAGATTGCCACAACATCGCGCAGCGTCGTTCTCGCTTTAAAAGACTCATTACCTGATAGAGATAGTGAGCTGGAAGCTCTGCTCGACATGCAGCTGAGCGGACATGGGGTGATGAAAGCAGCAAGAGTGCAGAAGACTCCAGCTGGCCAACGTCTAACCGATATGGATTTGCGCCAGCGGCGCTGGCACGGCGCCGCTGCATCTCGACTTTGTCACCCTCACACTGCTACATCGATTCGATTCCCTTTCTATGTGATGATTTGCTGCACATGCACGCGTGAATGATGCTGCGTGCGCGCCGCTTGAACCCCATAAGCGTTTTTCACCCCTTTATGCACTTTCGTTGCAAAAAGGATGACGCGACAACACGGCGCGGCATAAGTGCGGCATTCCGACGGACGAGTGCACCACATAAAGCAAGGCGAAGAACTTGTAAGCCAACCGGGAGGGGACAACAACAAGTTCGATTACGGAACGCTTGATGCGATGACCTATCTGTACATACAGTAAATGCGATGAGTTTGGCGTGATTTCCCGCCTTCATTCGGAAATAACTTTTTTTTGTGGTTTCGCTTATTTTCGGAAGAATGAACTTCCAATTAAATTCCAAACAAAAACCCGTTTTGACTGAAAAGTGTCCAGACTGATTTTATGTTGTGATTTTATGTTTTTTTAGAGTGACAGATGCTTTTCAGTCCGTTTTTTTGCAAACACACCTCACTGTTATTTCACGATCTGAACTGATTCGAATGACCAGATGGTCCTGACACGAAATGCTCATCGCCGCGGTCTGCAACCGCGTGCGTTGCTTCGTTTCCCGTTGATTTTTCTAGTCTTTTGGTTATTGTACACATGTAAAGGGGAATTGAATAAACTTTTTAATACCATACCATGTTCTCTGAACACCGCTATACCCTGCATTCCAAAAATGCATGCTGTTTGAAATTAGTTGAAATTCGCGTGCAAATTTGTTGATCTATTTCCGTGTATTTAGCCGATTGTCGATATGTTTCTATCGAGTTGTTCTGTTTCAGCAATGGTTATTGCCAAGATTTTCGGGGCCGCAAAATATACTGCGGAGACAATCAAGGGGGCTGCGGTCGTCCTTGCTTCTCCCAATGCCGAAATTCCCGCTTCCAAGCTGCACCCGCGCATGCCTGCTCGCCCCTGGACGGGTCAGGAATGGGTGAGTTAATAATGATTTTATGTGCTACGATTGTTGATGGTGTTGTAATTTCATACCATCTTCGTCCTTTTGCTTTCATTATATTTTCTATCCTAGCTTCGTATGTGGTCCTGGAGACATTGCTGGAAGTACCTTCCTGTCTTCCGCTTCTACATCTATTCGGGCATCATCGTCTACGGAGTCTACAAATTCGTTCTTCCCAGTAAGTATTTGTGCTTTGCGGTTCATTCGATGTCAAATTTATAATTTTGTGTCCTGCAGCTTATTTTCAATGGGACTTGTTTTTACATGATAAGTAATTATTTGATTTCAGTCAAGCCTCGTCATATGGTAATGTATCGCAAGGGTAAGGATGACGCCCACCACCACGAAGTTGAACACTGGTACGGAATCCGCCAAAAGAATCAGGACAAGGAGTACTTCAAGAAGTACGACCCTCTTCGTAAAGAAGGAGCTGTCGAGGTCGGAGGTCACTAAGCAGTAGAAGATTGTTATAGTATAATGCAGACATCCGATAAACAATTAGAGTGCTTATTAAGTGTCCTTCCTCTGTTTTCCTGTTGAATTTAGCAATTTAACCGTGCTTGTTGGTGAAATTTTACAAGTTGGAGAACAGGGCTTTGCGTTATTGCATCTGGTGTGGCATGAATCAAAGGGTCAGCCGTTGTCGAGAGTCGTTAGACGCTAGCGAAGAGCGGAGGCGTTGCATTCGTGCGCCATTGTAAAGCTGAAAAAAAGCCTGAGCCATGTCTTCCTTGATGTGTGCTTGTTATGTTCACTCGTGTGGCGCTAAATTGCTGTTTTGTAGCAATCTCTCCTCATACCGTTTTCGTATTCATCATTGTCGAACACCGGTACGTGCGGTTCGTCGCCGCGGGAGGCCGTTCCTCTCCTTGCTTCCTTTCCGCATTACCATAAATGAAACGGTGGGAGGCGCTAATGCAAAGGGTTAATTCATTCCACGATACGTTCTCTTCTCCTTTTACACCGGAGGAGCTTTGCTCCTGATTCGGTTTTCTCATGCGCCTTTCGAATCGGGAACGAGGATGTTGTTTTGTTTGTTTCATATGTGTCGGTTCCTGGAGGAGTTCCGGCGCCGGAGGGGGAGACTACTCCGAATCGATTGCTTGGCGCGATCGGCGCGATCGCACGACTGGCAACATGTAGGAGGATCGATCTGATTGTAATACAGCAGCAGCAGCTAGATGCGTTAGCCATCGTGCAAGTGACCTAGCCACTAGCGCGGAGGGTGGCCGACCCTCGTCGTTTACTGCCGTGGAATTCGCGAGTGATTCGAACGTTTTGCAGAGATGGACGAAGAACCGACGACAACGACCCTTAGTACAATTGCGATCAAAGCCGGCGACCGCGCGACCATAGTTGTAGCTTTCCTGAAGGCAAGTCGACCCCCGCGCGCGCGTTTGTAGCCTACCGTACCCTTGCAGAGTATCGGCTATGTGCAACTGCGAATCGACGAGATGCGCCCGCGTTTGCTTGAAATCGGCGACAGCTTGGGTGAAACGGCAAATCTCGTCAACATCCACGAGGATCTCATGAAGCGATTGAAGGTTCGTTGCGTCTTCGCTCAGCTTCTTACGACCGCGTCTTCAGAGCAAAGAGCCGCAGGTGGAGGAGCTTCTGGCGCGAGCGGATCATCTCGTAACCGAGCAGAAGGACTCCGACATCGTCGTCTACGAAGCGATGGCGGAGAGTTTAGGCAACGCTTGGAAAGAGCTGAATCGGCAGCTGCAGATGCGCGGTTACCTGCTCGCTGATGTTCTCAAGTTCTACGAACTCGCTTCGCACCACCAGAAGGTTTGCCCACTGTTCGCGGGCGCCTCTATCTCGATTTTTCAGATTTCGACTCACATCTCCCAGCATCTGAAGACGCAGACGGCCACAAACGCTTCTCAGCTGAAACGAAGTGTCAACGGTACGTTTTGAACTGAGATGCACGCGTGATGGTGGCAGTTGCAGACCTTCTGGACGTCACGGCACTTGCGGTCGACACGGGTTCATCGATCATCACGCAAATTCGCATCCTCGGCTCATTGGCGGATAACCCGGAACGCGCAACGGAGACAGTGAATGCGTGTTTGCAAATCGAGACGGTTATGTTACGGTAGGTTACACCGGAATTCGAATATGCCCGAATCCGATTTTCCAGGATGTCCGAACAGTGGACGGACATCGAGGGAACGTGGCGAGACGTGAAGGATCGCCTCGGAGCCGAAGTCGACAAGCATTCGGAGCAGCTGAAAGAAATAAGAAAATGGCTCGACTCGGCGCAAACCAGATTCTCTTCGTCGCAGGACCTTCAACTCATTGAACATCTTGCTCGCGAGGCAAACGTACGGTAGATATTCGGAGTTCTTGTTTCAACGCGCGCCTTTTCAGGAGAAGCGAAGCGAATTGTCGCGAATTTCAGCGTCTCTCCAAAGTGAATCACCGCATCTCAGGGGCGACTGCGCTGCCCTGCATAACGACCTGGAGAACTTCATTCGCCAGCTGCAAGAGAAACAGAACGACTCGCAGCGAGTGCAACATTTCATTCAGCTCGCGGATTCGGTTGGTTCGCAATCAGTTGGGCTTCTAATTTCTGAACCTACAGATGCTGAACCAACTGAGCAAGATGCAGGCGGACATGCTGAACGCAAACGGCGCGATGGCCGGCGAGCTTGCTCCGCTGGCGCACCAGAAGGCAAACACGGTGATCGAGGAAGGAAAGCAGCTTCTTCCCAACGTCGCTGTAGCGCAGAAATTGCAGCAAATCCAGGCGAAGCTCTCGGAGTTGGACGCGTTGGCGCAACAGCGACTCGCCGCGCGTTCCGAGAAACTTCGCAACGAGGTTTCTTCGTTAGAGCATTGGCTCCGCAACACCGCGGACACCTTCCTGCTCTCCCACAGTCGGATGGGTCGCGATTTGACTCAGGCGAGCGAATTCCTCGAGCAGCACAAGTCATTCACAACGCAGATTATGGTGAGTTGGATGTCAGCGAAGCGGTGCTAAGTGCTGTTGCAGAACAAGGAGCCCGAAGTTATTTCCGTTCTGAACCGTAGCCGCGAGTTGTCATCGCTTGAACGCCAGAAGTTGAGCGAATTCGAAAGAAACTATGGAAACTTGAAACAGACGGTCGAACGCCGCATTCAGATCGGAAGCACCTTCCAGCAGGTTAGATTGTCGTCGGTTGATCTTCTGAACGAGCGTCCGATCTGCAGGTACATCGCTTCGCGCGGGAGCTGGAAGGCTCATTTGACTCCCTCTCCGCCTTGCTGAACACCAACCGCGACTTCAGCAACGAGAAGATTGCCAGTCAGATGGTGAACGTCTTCCAGATGATCCAGGAGACGCTGACTCAAGAGCGCCACCAAGGCGAGAAATTCATCTCGAACGCAAAAACCGTCGGAGCGTCCGATTCCCAATTGTTTGTCAACGATGCTGTTGAATCGGTCCGTGAGATTCTCTCTGATCACGAGAAGCGCTTCGTCAGTGTAACAGAGATGTGGCAAAACTGGCAACGGTCGCGCAGCGAAAGCCGAAAGAACGTTCAGGTGAGCAAACAAGCGCCTGCGCCCAACTACAACGGAGATTTTTCGTTCAGGTGGTTGAGGAGATTCAAATGTGGCAGGAGGAAACGGTGGAAATCATTCGGCTGCTCGAGGACAAGGCGTCCAAGGCGCAGTCAAAGACCGAGTTGGAGGACATCCGCCAGAAGTTAACGAAGGTTGTCGAACGGATGCCGGAGCAGCTGCGCAAGATTCAGGAAGCGAAGCGCGTGACGCACGAAATCGAAGATCAGGAGGCGCACGAACGTCTTGTGAGGACCGAGCGAAAACAGAAGGAAATCGACGAGAAGCTGAAGGCGCTCCAACATCAAATCCTGACTGTTACGGAAACGTTGGCGGTGGAGCACGTGACGGTTACTGTGCGCCCACCAAGCATCATCACTGCGTTGCGGGATTCTCAGATCGACGAGGGATTGCGATTCGAATTTGCAGCGCGCGTTGAAGGCGAACCGGAACCGAAACTGACGTGGACGAAGGACGGAATTGATGTTAAGGAGAACGTTGACTACAGGACCGCCTACGTCAACGGAATCGCCACTCTTACCATCGAGGAGACGTTCGTCGAGGATACTGCGATCTACACGATCCGCGCAGAGAACAACGCCGGCGCAGTCGAGTCAAGCGCGAAACTCGTGGTCAAATGTAAGTTCTAGTTTTCGTTCCCCAAGCACAGAATGCGCGTTTGCAGCCAGAAGTGCTCTGGGTTCTCAGATCGAGGAAGCGGAGAAACCACGATTTGTTAAACAGCTTCAAAATGTTACCGTAACCGAAGGCGGAATCGCCAAACTGGATTGTGTGTTGGTCGGGAAGCCGGAGCCTGAAGTGGTGTGGTACAAAGAAGAGGAAGCGGTGAAGGAATCCGAACGAATCAATCTGCAGTTCAGAGGAGATCATTGCTCTTTGACCATCAAAGACACAGTAACCAATGATACAGGCCTCTACAAGGCTAAAGCGCAGAACATCCATGGCGATTCGACCAATTTCTGCAAATTGTCGGTGACGCCGCGACCTCAAACCCCGAAGATTCCTCCCCCGACGCCCCCGAAGCCGAAGACGATGCCTCTTCCAGTTGCTCCCTCGTTCGACCCCGCGCTTGCAAACCAAACGCTTTTCTCAGGTCAGCGTGCGATGCTCCAAGTTCGGACGATCGGGGAACCGGAGCCCGTAGTCTCCTGGAAGTTCAACGAGCGGAAGGTGGAGTCGTCGTCGACTCAGCAGCCTCATCTATGAGGACAGCGGCTGGAGTCGTCTCGTCATCGACTGCGTGGGACCTCAACATGCCGGCATGTACACCGTCGAAGCGCTCAACGAAACCGGAGAAGCGCGCACTGGAGCCACGCTTGTTGTTCACGAACCGTCAGTGCCCCGCACTACCGTAACCTCGATTCAGGAAGGCTACTGGACGGACGGAGCTCTGTCAGCCACGCAGACACCTCCGCCAATCCCAAAGCATCGATTCCAGATGGTGACCGAGGAATTCGCCGAACGCGAGACCTCCGAAGTCGGTAGGCGAATCGCCGTTGGCGCTCCTACCACGAAATGCTCGTTTGTTTGTTTAGGATTCAGTACGTTGGCGAACGCTCCGGAATTCATTCGACAGTTCCAATCGGAGTACACAATCGAAGAGGGCGAGAAAATTCAGATCGACTGCATGATGGTCGGAAATCCTCGTCCGAAGGTCCACTGGTTCTTCAACAACCGACCTATCAATACGAATTACCAGTTCTGCGAAGTGAGAATCCCGCGCCATCATCCTCCTTGTGATCCGCGTTGTTTTCAGTTCCTGAACATTGGGGATACGTACTCCATCCACTTCAACCCTGCGAAGCTCGAGAACGCCGGTTTCTACAGAATGACCGCCGAGAACTGTCGAGGAAAGACCGAGTGCGAAACGGTCATCCACGTGCGGCCGCGGTCGTTGATTCCGCAGCCGAAGATGCGCCCGAAGAAACCCCACACCACACAGGTGCGCTCTGCTCACCGCCTAATTTCCTTTGACCTGACGAACGTTTCAGCATCAGCACATCGAAGAAGACTTTGGTGTTATCGAGTTTGAACAGCGCCGCCCGGCCACGAAGCAGCCTCTGCACAGCGGCCCTGCGACGCCGCCTCCGGCCAAGAAACAACACCAGCTGACACACCGCCAAAACCAGGAATATCTGGAACAGTACGATATCAACGAGAGAAAGGTGACGGGACATCCGCCGCACTTTACACAAACGCTGGTATCCTGCGTTGCGGAACAAGGCGGCCCCGCTAGGTTCGAAGGTGTTGTCACCGGATGGCCCGCGCCCGACGTGCAAGTGAGTTGCTCTCCGATCATCCGAATTCGATCCGTTCGCGATTGCATCGATGTTTCGACGACGCATCTGAGATTCGCAATGAGGCGTTCGTTCATTTTAGTGGACGAAGGATGGCGAGCCGATCAGCCGCGCCACTCATCCCGACATCGAATTCTCGAACATCGGCGGTCGTGTGTCTTTAAGTTTCGCCTCCGCGCAGCAGATTCACGCCGGAAAGTACATGAGCTCCGCCCGTAACGCTTCCGGAGTCGCGACAAGCAGTGCACAACTGGTAGTTCGACGTAAGTCACCGCTGCTGGCCTGAACGGTTCGAACCAATCGTCTTTGCAGCAAAGACGGTCGCGCCAGACTTCATTCAACGACTCATCAGTGAGGAAATTGCCGAAGGAGAGCGGCTGAAGTGGATTGTCCGAATCACCGGAGATCCACCACCTACCGTAACCTGGCTCCGCGACGGACAAATCATTCCAAACTGCCAGGAAGTGCGACTCGCCGATGTAACGAAGGAAACATTCGCAATGTGGGACTGAAAAACGCATTTCAGGATGGAAACGGAATGCACTCGATGGTGATCCAGAAGGCGGAGATCGCGGATTGCGGTCAGTTCACTTGCCTCGCCGAGAACATCGCGGGAGAAGCGCGAAGCACCGCCGACCTCGTGGTGAGACCCGCAGGCACCGACCCCGGCAACTACTTCCACATAACCAAGGTAGGACGACATTGAATTGCGCGGTCGATCAATCCGCATTCTTCGAACTCAGGTTACGCAGGAGAAGCAAGTGAAGGGCGAGGAGGTGACGAAGAATCAAACTTTCAGCATCGAGAACCCCCGCACGACTCCTATGCGGACGTAACCAGCCTACCAGAAGCATCTGCCACTGCCTAGTTTGCCTTGCATTATTAATTATGTTATTGACGTGTTTACCCCTCCTCTAAGTACCGTAATCATCATGTGCGAGAAAACGTCTAGAATGTGTTATAAAGTGTCCCGTCAGAACTCAAGCAGGGGAAGATGGTGACGTGAAAGGAACGCATATCTGCTTGTACGAGTGCGCACCGCGGCGAATTTCAGTTTTTATGCAAAAAGAGCGCATTTCGGTCATGAATGATTTACTGTTGTCGGAGGGAATGTTCCATTTAAGCCGCAAAGGACGAAATCCGTCACTTCGCAGAGTGCAACTACGTCGACTTCTATCGCGCATGACTCGTTCGCGGTGGAAGACACTAAATCCGATGACAAACACAGGGAGGAAATGAAGCTGAAGGCGGTGACACCATCAAAGAACTGATAAGAAGTCGTCAGAGGCTCTTTGTCGTCGCTCTCGTCTTTCCGAGGCGATGCTATTGTGGTTATGACCATCCATCGCGAAGCCGTCACTCTCAAAGTTCTGCTTCTCGCACTCGCCTGCTTCCTCTGCGCACTATGCGGTGACATCGACTACAAAATCAACCGGCCCCGCTTCTGTATAGGTTGGTTCGTTATTTCTTTCGTCTTATGCGCTCGAACGTCAAATTTTTGGAGAAGATGCGAGAGAATTGAGTTGACCGCCTGAATCCTGTCAGCTGACTTGTGACGAAACACAGATCAGAAATCAGCGTTTCGAATGTTCCTCGCTTTCCAATTAATCCTCGGCGCTCCCTAATCCCTTCATTGTTTTGGCGCAAAAATCGTTTTTGCGGCTTATCTCTCTGTTTCCCTCCAGCGAGCGATCATATGATGTCGTTAACCTTTGTAGAGGAATGCACCCACTTCCACGCAACTTACCTCCTCTACCTCTCGCGGCAGACCTCCAAAGCCGACTTCCTCAAAGCAAAGTTTCTTGTGATGAGTCAGATCGAGGACTGTTTTGATCAGCACTCCACGTTCCATCTGCGCGTCGTCCTCGGAGACCGCGCGGACTTCACGTGCTGTTCGTATCTCAGCTGCACGGAGAAGGTGATGCAACTGGACGCGGAAGACGCGCTTCTTGACGAAGTGCCGGAGAGTAAGCGGATTACCGGCATTTGCTCGCATTGTTATCGCGGCCTTTCAGATCAACTCGACGTCGCTGATCGCCACAAAATGTACCAAACTGTCGTACGGGCGATCGCCGATCGCCGACACAATCACACGCAGCACATTTACCTCATTTCGGACTTTGCGGTCACAAAATTCCGCGAAAACGAGGATTACGTGGCGACTCTGACGCAGAACGAGCGCCGGCAGCTCTTCCCGCTCATCATCTCCACAAACAATCTGAAAATTGAGAGCATCGAGAAGTATTTCGGAGCGCTGAATCCCGTGGAAGTCGTCGATTTCGATCAGTTCTTCAATTCCGGTCAGCTGGTGAAGGGCGTTTGTGAGCATACGCTCCCCGGCAACCGATCTCGATCGTTCATCGCCGTCCGAAGTGTCTGCAACATTCCAAACAATGAAGGTTCGTTGGTTCGCATCTTCCACCCCGGTGACCGAAGACTTCAGAGAGACCGACCGAGTCGCCCGACGAAGAAGAGGAAGTCGCGGCCGATCTGCGCGTCTTCATGGCGTTCAACTTCTCCGAACCGCAGAGTGAATTCGACAAAATCCGCCAGGTCTTCACGCGGATCCTCAACGACTCCGACACGCATCTCGGCTCCAACTTTGGAAATGTGATCGTATCCGGTCCGCGTTTCAGCATCATTGCGACTTGTACGTGGAAGAACGTCTACAAATGCATCCAGAGCATCCAGGAGACCTCCTTCCATCAGGTGGCAGTCAACAGCGGAGCGGTAATCGAAAACGACCTCGATTTTGCGCCCGACGTCATGAACTACATGCGATACCAGGCGCTCCGACCGCAGCGACGAAATCGAAAGGTACGGTAGCTCAACCGGCGGTGGTTGTACTGTATCGTCACTGTTTCAGGCATTTGTGGTGATTCTCGCGGACTTTGTTTCGAAAGAACTCGCGCGAAACGGATATTTTTTCCAGAAAGCAACCGATTCACAGGACGTCTACGTTACGGTAGCGATGGTGCTGCCTCCAAACAGCAATTTGACGTCGGAGGCGGTCTCCGAACACTACAAACACGTTTCCGATCGAGTCTTCACGTTCCGATCCTTCGACGACCTCTCACTCCACTCAGAATCCGTGTTCAATTACGGTAGCGACATCAACACTCTCCCATACGTATCCTCCCCTACCGTAGCCACTACAGTAGTTACCTCAACCGCTGAATCGAACAACTCGGTGCCCATAACCACGGAAATTAGTCGAAGTGAGTTTTAAAGCAAATTCCAAATCGCATTATGGTATTACCAGACTCCCGAGATGACGATACCGTAATCCTCATACTGCTTCGAGGCTTCCTTTCGCAGTTCGATCTGCAGAAAATCCACTCGCGTCTCCTGCAGGAGATCACTTCCTGCGTTTCCGAGAATCGCCAATTCCGAATCGTCAACGCGGCGAGTGTGAAGACCTCGACCTGGTGCCAGAGGTGAGTTCTGCGACGGTATACGGTAGCAACGGAGTGCTTCAGCTCCGATTGCGTCGATCAGAGTCTTCGCTCGATGGTCGTGGATGACCGCTCCACGCAGTCAAGTCGGAAGCTGCTAATGGACGACAACGCGACGGTGGAGAGTATAAAGTACTCGCTGAGTCTTCTGAATCCCGACATCCGGAAGGACGCGTGGAACGTTCCCTCGCTGTTCGTCTTCACCAACTTCATCTCTTCGCGCTTTCTCCACGCGTACGACAACGACCGTTACTTTCGCAAAGACCTCGCGCAGGTACGAGTCGCAGGCGCAGATAGCCGCATACAGTTAGCCTTTTTAGGTCCGATTCCGGATGGTCGTCGTGCACAGCCCCATCGAAGCGATCAAGAAGAGCAGCTCTGTCCCCGCCTCCGACATCATTGCAATTCGCAACATCTCTCAGTGGGACTACGACGTCCTCGACTGCTGCGCGAAGTGGGCCATCAAGCACCACTCGGTGCCCTGTTGGTTACCGTATCTCTAGCTCTGTTAATCTTGCATTTGCAGTTCTATCGGTCCCGGTCAAAGTGGTCATCATTTTCGGCAGCGTGCTTCTACTCGTGATGCTGGTCGGGATGATCATCTGCATTCGACGAAGTAATCTGATCTCCCGACGCAACAAACTTCTTTCGTTCCCCGAAAATCCAAAAAATTGGTTCAGGAAGAACAGCACGATGTGAGTCTGTTGAGCAACGAGATGAGGTTAACCGAGATGTCCAGATTCACCGATACAGAATCCATTCTCTCCGTGGAGCCGATGTTCGAAGAGATGATGCGAGACCAATGGGAGATGCAGCGCTCTCAGATCTCGATTTCAGACCAGGTCATAGGCCACGGCGCCTTCGGAGTCGTATACAAAGGCCGTTTGGTGGGAAAAGCGCCGATCGAGGAGATCCATCGGAAAGCGCTCTTCGCGCAGCAGTTCGAAAACTGCGAAGTCGCCGTGAAACGCCTCCCCGAGCACCTGGAGAACTCGCAGCGCGAGAGGTTCCTCGAGGAAATCGAAACAATGAAAGACATTGGCTTCCACCCCAACCTCGTCAACATGCTCGGGTGCATCACCGACAATTCGCCGCTCTGTTTCGTCATGGAGTACGCAGAGTTTGGCGACCTCTTCACTTTCGTACGCAAACGAAAACTTCGTTTGAATACGGCAAGTTTCTGGAAGTTGAAAGTGACCAAAGCAGAATTGCAGGATTCCTCCGAATGTCACGCACACGACGACAACCAAGTGTGCATTCGAGATCTCATTTCGTTTTCTTGGCAAATCGCTGACGGAATGGCGTTTCTCCACAACAGGTACGATAACCCCGTGCGTCCCACGTTCATTCGCCTGTTTTCAGAGGATTCATTCATCGCGACTTGGCCGCGCGCAATATTTTGGTCAAAAAAGGTCGCCAAGTGATGATCGCCGATTTCGGACTCACTAAGGATGTCAACAGACCCGCGTCAAAAACGATGAGAAGGAAATCAAAAATTCCGGTACGCTGGACAGCACCAGAAGCGCTGTCCGAAGGCCGCTTCAACGAGCGCTCAGACGTTTGGTGGGTCCCCGTTCTCAGAATCAGTTCACAATGCGAATTCAGGTCCTACGGCGTTGTGTTGTTCGAGGCTTTTTCAATGGGAAATACTCCCTACGGTAATATGGGAATCCAAGTGGTCAACTCCCACATTCAGTCGGGAAATCGATTACAACGACCGATTTTTGCCCCAAACGACATGTAGGGAATCTGTGTATTTCAAAGTGCAATCTTAGTTTCAGATGGGACTTAATGAAAAGCTGTTGGGAAACCACTCCCACGAAACGACCCGATTTCTGCGAGATTCGAGGAAGATTGGAAAACGTTCTCGAGTCACTCACCAGCGATTACTACTTGGATTTAACGAATGAAGCCAACGTGAAAAGGAAAAGTTTCCGACTTGAAAGAGATCTTCCGCTTTTGACAAATGCAGAAGAATTTGGAAACTATCTTTCGCCGCCAAAGAAGTAAACAGGAAGGAAACATTCCAGCCGAAAGATCTCTATTTATCTCAATGTACACTCAATTCAATAAATTGTGCAGAGTTGTGATGACAGTTAAGTAGCAAAACGGTACATTCCTTTGATAACCAACTGATTGTGAGCGGACAATGAAGACAAAAGCTCTATACAAAACAAGAAGTTACAAAAAACAAGGCACTATTTCCAGCAACATCAAAAACACACTCAAAATCTATGGTCTCGAAACGATTAGCCTTGTGAAATTTGAAAACTGTAAAATCATCACTGGATAAGTCACACGTTGCGACGCGCCACAATCTTCGTCGCATCGCTGGGTGCATCGCGTTGCTAATCTCCGCGATTTACCATAAAAGCCATTGTTATTTATTATTTCTTTCAAGTTTCGGGTTCAATTTGTTGTCTTCCGTCGATCCCATCGTTCTTTGATTTCCAGAGTTGTTAAGCCTGCTGGTCCACCATGGGTCAACAACAATCTGGATTTGGAGGAAAGCGCGGAGACGAAAGAGGTGGCGGTGATGGGGATAAAGAAAAGAAGAGAAAGTACGAAGCTCCCATCCCTTCCCGTATTGGCAAGAAAAAGAAGACCAGTAAAGGCCCCGATGCCGCTAGCAAACTTCCTGCGGTTACACCTCATTCTCGATGCCGCTTGAAGCTACTCAAGTTTGAGCGAATCAAGGATTATCTTCTTATGGAGGAGGAATTCATTCGTAACCAGGAACGCCTGAAGCCCCAGGAGGAGCGACAAGAGGAGGAGCGCACGAAGGTCGATGACTTGCGTGGCACGCCGATGGCTGTTGGAAGTCTGGAAGAGATAATCGACGATCAGCATGCGATTGTTTCAACGGTACGTTCACACTATGCTTAATGGGCGGCGCATTGTATATTTTCTTTTTTAGAACGTTGGAAGCGAACATTACGTTAACATTCTTTCATTTGTTGACAAAGAGCAGCTGGAGCCTGGATGTGCTGTTCTACTGAACCACAAGACTCACGCAGTAATTGGTGTCCTTGCTGATGATACTGATCCAATGGTTTCTGTTATGAAACTCGAGAAAGCTCCACAGGTAGCTTTGTAATTAAGGAATACATGCTGATCATATATTTATTGTATAGGAAACCTATGCCGATGTTGGTGGACTTGACCAGCAGATTCAGGAAATAAAAGAAGCAGTGGAGTTGCCGTTGACCCATCCTGAGTATTACGAAGAAATGGGAATTAAACCACCAAAAGGTAATCGGTTTAAAATTACGTCGAATCAATCTTATCGTTGTAGGTGTCATTTTGTACGGTTGCCCAGGTACAGGAAAAACACTCTTGGCCAAGGCTGTGGCTAATCAAACCTCAGCAACATTCTTGCGTGTTGTTGGATCTGAACTTATCCAGAAATATCTCGGAGATGGTCCAAAAATGGTTCGAGAGCTTTTCCGCGTAGCTGAAGAACACGCACCTGTAAGTCATCAATAGCAACATCGTAGTTCATAATATTTTTTAGTCCATTGTATTTATTGATGAAATTGATGCTGTCGGCACGAAGCGCTATGATTCCAACTCTGGTGGTGAGCGCGAAATCCAAAGAACGATGTTGGAACTTCTCAACCAGCTTGACGGATTCGACTCACGAGGAGACGTTAAAGTCTTAATGGCTACCAACCGCATCGATTCTCTTGACCCTGCTCTTATTCGTCCTGGTCGCATCGATCGTAAGATCGAGTTTCCATTGCCCGATGAGAAAACGAAGCGACGAATTTTCCAAATCCACACTTCACGTATGCAACTTTCGGAAGAAGTTGAATTGGACGAGTTCATCACCGCTAAGGATGATTTGAGCGGAGCAGACATTAAGGCCATGTGTACGGAAGCTGGATTGTTGGCACTCCGAGAGCGTCGTATGCGCGTCACCATGGAGGACTTTAAGAAGTCAAAGGAGAATGTTCTCTACCGCAAGAAAGAAGGTGCTCCAGAAACTCTTTACTTGTAACCTGTCGTTATTGTACTAAATTATTGTGACTGGTATGG